>QMIH01001584.1:10218-38725 GCA_003987875.1 Clarias batrachus | reverse complement strand
AATTATTATTTTCTTATTTACTGTACTTGAGCCAGCGAGTTTTATACTTGAGCTTTCCACCTAGAAAACATTAAACCCCAGTTTCCATATTTTTTAGGTATAATAACTTTGACAATGATGGATTGTGATTTTTTTCCCCAGTATAATGAATTTTGACAATTTTATTCTGTGCTTCATGGACCCTGAACTCCACTTTCAAAACCACWAGTATRTAACCTGTTATTAACTATTTGTAATACAGCCCGATTCACCTTGAATGCTGTTTAATCAATGAGTGACAGTAATTAAGATCTAGTGTTTCATTGTTGTACAATTGCTTTGGCACTAGTTTCAGTTTCACTTGTTTTGATGTCATTTTTCAAAACTTTTTCCAATTGTTTAGAGAAGATTCTTGTAAACCAAAGACCATTTGTTCATTGAACTGAAATCGCCAGTTGAATATGACACATCTTAACATCAAAGTACTTCCATTTCAAAATGCAATTCAAACAATGCATTGGAGATGACAGTCTCTTCATATCATTACAGTGATCTAACTATCAACTGATACAACTGCTCAAAATGATAACTGACTGTTGCATTCCTCTTGAACCATAGTTTTATGGAAACTGAGGAACAATATCCCATGTTCATCATGAATGCTTCAGGATAACCACCGACACCATTTTGTTATTGATRGTTGATTTCACCTTAYGGTATCAGTATAAATAAGTAGTATATACACCAATATAGTGATACTGTGACATGAAGCAGGCAGGTGGTCAAGCAGGACGAGGAATATGTGGTGGTCAGAGAAACGGCAGAGGACAAGCACCATATCTGAGAGGTGGTCATGGGCCTCGTCTTAGAGGAGGGCTTGGGCCTCACTAGMGATGTTGCAATGGGCCCTGTTTGAGAAGTGTTGGGTAACACGGTCTAGGACATAGCCAAAGAGTAGCCTATGAGATCAGATCAATGGTTGCAGACCATGTTATATATCATGGTTTGACAATGACTGATGCAGCTAATATGATTCTACCAAACCTCAGATCAACTCAATCATCAGAACTTTCCACAATAGGAAGAGTTAAGACTTACAGTACATTAAAGTGAAGATTACAGTGCTGTTGACCACTCTTACCGAGCCCAGAGCACATAGCAGGTTTTGTGATTATGTAATCATGTACTTTATGTTCTACAGTATGAAGTTATGTTTCTCTTGTAATTTTTTCTATAGGATTGAGACTAAACCCAACAGTGGAGGTGGAAGTAAACTCCTACCTGATGAACAAGAGCGGGCTGTGGTCAACTTGGTCCGGGCCAGACATGACATTTGACATACAGAAATTAGATTGTCAGCCTGGACAATCAACCATGTGGAATGTGGAAGCCTTATGTTTGCCAACCATTGCACACATGGTGGAAAGGCACCAAATGTCTCTAAAACAACTATAACTTTAAAGAGAAATACAAACAGAGTAAAGCAAATGAGGCCAATATACAATCTGTATGGCCACACCATACCAGAAAATGGTGTGGTGGGATGCGCACTTTGTGTTTGCTCATACAATACAGAGCTTCTTGTAACATTTCTTGACGAGCTCGACATGACACTATGGTTTTGTGTGGCACCACCGTGTACTTAATCCCATACTCTCCTTTCCTCAAATTTTTTTTTTCATTTGCTAAACATTTTGGAAAAAACCTTTTCAGGCATGGAGAATCCAGACCTGACATTGGTTTGGTGTAAAGTCTTTGCATTCCTTATATAGTACATAGCCTGAAGAATGGTCACCTGATGATGTGAGTGCTTATCAAACACTTTCCACCTTCATGTGGAGAAAAATTCTATAAATTTTTATTTTGTAGATAATATTTATCACATATTCTGTACAACAATATCTAATGGTTGGATGAACAACTAAACATTGAAACTATTGGTATTGTGCATGTGGGTGATTTAAAGAAATGTATTAATGATTCCGTAAGTACAAGGTTATATATATATATATATAAATAGGAATGCAAACTGCAATGTTTTGGATAGCCCTTGTAACAAGTGGTGGCCTTTGTTGAGTATTGTGAGTTTTGAAAAATGACATCAAGGTTCTGAAACTAAAGCCAAAATCATTGTACTAATTCAACTAACAGCTGAGTTTGAAAGTGGGGTGAGGTCTGGGCTAGAGGTAACACATCAGTGCCATTGCAATTGAGCTGATGCAATTGATACAACAGAGTAGGTGACTGTAAAGTAGGTTTTGTTATGTATTGTGGTTACTTGTGGTTATGTATTGTACTTTGTCCAATATAAATATATTTGTAATTGTTTTTATCATATTTAAAATAACATAAAAAAATTCAAATGAAATACATAGAAATGATAGCCTGTCCTTTACTCTGAAGCTCATGATGCTTTGCTTTATATTTTTCATTTCATGTTCTCTTTTGATCTCTGAYGAAAGGAAAGAGATCATTCAGTTTTCAGTTAAAATTTCCTCCAGTTTATCTGCTTTCACTAGGACTGGGTCACTATGTTAGATGTTATAGAAGGTTCTGTTGTGCTTATTGCCACTCAGATGGAATCAATTCTTCAAAAAAAGAATGACTATTGTACATGGTGCTGCCACACAGTAACATTGTCACAAAACTCCCAGCTACAGTATGCCTATACACATACTGAAAGCTTTATGAAAACATTGAAAAGTATATATATATAATCCTGAAAGGTGTGATGCTTAGCTGAAAGCATTCGAAAGTTTTGAGCTGAATTTTCCATACTTGGTGAAAAACCAGTTTAAAGGTCTCATGTTAAAGCTGTTATTGCTCCAGCTGAAATACCCTTCAGATAATGCATTTTTCATGCYTGATAATAATCATGATAATGCATGCCTCAAACTGCCTCCTGAGCCACAGCGCTCCAGAGAACAGCAGACCTGAGGAACWAGCTGGGGATCTTCTTATTTGAGGTTACTATAGGGGAAAAATCTAATTGGCTTATTTAAGCTGTGGTCAATATAAAAATGAAAAAAGGACATAGATAGGGTTTTGTTACATTTTTTAATTTATTTTTGTTTGTACGTGAACACTGCAGAGTCTGAATGTCTAAAAACCACAAAAATTTTGTATAATWCTGTACATTCCCTTTAAAAGTCCCTGGGGGAGGAATTATTACCCATTAATGTAATAATCTTTAGTGATCTAACTGTGCCATGTTGAGAATTTGGTTGAGCGATGCTCCTTCTGAGACTAGCAGAGCTGAGAAGACGGAGAAGGGTCTTCTTATATAAGTTCACAACAGGGGAAAAAATGGAAAAGTACGGTGGCCCCTAGGGGCAAAATGTATACAAAAGTGAAAGCACAAACATTACATTAACACACTGCAAAAATACATACAAAAATCAGTATTCCGAAGGCGTAGATGAACAAAATAAACCGTTTTTAGAATATTTGTGTTGTGTAATATTAGAGAAAACAAAGAAAGTCCTATAAATATTAGCAGCAATTAATTTAACCATAGTCATTTAACTGTGTGCTTTGATTTTTTTTGTTTTTTGTTTGATGTTTATTTGTATGACTGCACGTACTAAGATAGATACACACCTGGTGTAAATGCAAGGCTGGGATTCAATTAGATTCATTTCAATTTTATTTGTATAGCGCTTTTAACCATTGTCATTGTCGCAAAGCAGCTTTACACAATCAAAAGAATTATTTAAGTTTGTATGAAATGTGAACGTGTATGAATCAAAATGGTCAGATAGTCCCTGATGAGCATGCCGAGGACGACGGTGGCAAGGGATGGCAATAGGAAGAAACCTTGAGAGGAACCGTAGTTTTTGGGTGAGTCAAAAAATATCCGTCTCCGGTTATATTAAAACCTCTGTTGGCCGCACTGTCTCATCAGCGCTTTTCTTTCAAGGTTACCGTCTCCCTAGTCACTGCTGTGCAGGTGTGAACGTGTTACATCAGTTCATTTGTAACTGCGGGCAGAGCAAAACATGTCTGCCCCGCTTGTGATTTGCAAGAGCAGTATGCAGTGATTAWTTTTTTGTGGTCTGAGGGTGTAGCTGGTGCTCAAACAACTCATAGAACAGCACAAACAAAAGTGTTCGGATATCTGCAAACAAAGTTTGGACAGATATTCTAAGGAAGGTGAAAGTTTCTTAAAGAGAACCATTAATGGAAACGAGACATGGATTTATCACTACAAGCCTGAGAGTAAACAACAGAGTAAGGAACGGGAAACATCCTCAAGCGCTGACCAAGAAAAGTCAAAAGTCTTCAAAAGTCAAGCATGAGCTGAAAACTTGATGCTTACAGTTTTCTGGGATTCTCAAGTTACCAGGATTGGAACATCATTAGGAGAAAGGTTAGGTTCAATCATCAGTGCTCATTATAATGAGATGTTTATTGAAGAGCTGAGGCCTAAACTTTGAATTAAATGCAGAGGACTGCTATCCAAGGGTGTTGTGATCTTAAATGTATGCATTAGTGATGGGGCGAACAATTTGTTCTTTTTGAACGAGTCTTTAAAGTGACTCAAAAGCACAAGTAGTCTCAGAGAGTGATTTGTTCATTTTCTACTGGGCGCGCAAGTGCAAAGCATCGCAAAAATATATACAGGAAACAGAAATAAGTAGTTWGTCTTTTGGTCTGAATTATTCGTTCTTTTGCCACATGACTCCCATAGACGCTATGCAGTGCGTATACAGGAAACAGAATTGAACTGTTCTTCTCATGACTCTTCTAATCCGAGTCGTTCGTTCTTTTTTCACATGAGTCCCATAGACACTATGCAGTGCAATAGTTTCAAAAGAACAAACGACTCGGACTAGAATACTCATGAAAAGAACTGTTCAATTTTGTTTCCTGTGTAATGCACTGCATAGCGTCTATGAGAGTCACGTGACAAAAGAATGCATGATTCAGAAAAGAAGATGTGAGATGTGAGCTGCTCATTCTGTTTATCATAATATGTCCTTAACTGCACTGTAATATTTTCATTGCTGGAGCTATAGCCAACATTGTGTTGAGGGTCTGTTTATTGAAAATTTAACATTTTAGTTCATTTCTGATCGAAAGAAAGAACTAAATGACTCAAAAAAAGATTCGTTCATTTTGATAAATGAGAATCAAAGACCTGAGTCACTAAAATGATCTAAACTTTCCATCTCTAGTTTGCGCACTTCTGCCCACACTGTTGACACTCTGCACTGAGGTGATCTGCTCCATCTAACTTTTCACCAGATTCACTTCTGATGAAGAAGAGAAGACAGCAGTGTGTTTGTGGCTTGTAGCGCAGTGTAAAACAATTTTTTTTAATGTAGAAATATGAAAGTTTGTTCACAGATGGATAAAATGATTTAAAAACCAAGGATAGTGTTTGAGAAATTATGTATTTTTCTTTCCTAAAAGGTAATTAAATAAATTCTACAGCCAGAGTGTGGGTAATTTTTTAATCGCCTTCGTATATATTTAAGCAAATCACACGAAAAATGACTTTAGCTGGCTTTTCATTGTTTGGTTCACGTATCGGATTGCGTAACCTACCGCTTATGTAGCAGTTATTTAGCTCCACTTATATTTCTCACTCTTCACATGTCGGCCATGAAAAGAACAGACATGCATGTGCAAGCACTAAGGCTGCTAGACTTATTCTTTATAGCATGAACTGCATGCTGCCTTAATTACCTTGGATTGAACAGGTTTCTAGTGCTTATGTAAAGCTGTAAGTTTCATGGATTTCATGACTTGTATAGCGGCAGGCTTTCAAAAACATGCTGGGTAAGAACTATTATTTCCCTCACTTAACATGGTCTGTTAACTCCCCCCACCCCACACACACCTTATCCCCACTGACCTATTATCGCTATCAGTGAAGTCTACTTAGATTCAAGTTACATTCAGTCACTGATGTAACTTGCACCTCGACTTGTAAGCATTGCGCAGACCATATTGAAAAAAAAAAGCAGTGTATCTCATCTGGAGAAATTGTTTTGTTTGTGCACTTTGGTCAGATAAATGAGCTTCTAATGCACTTCTAATGAAATGACTTTACTTACTGATGGTGGTCTGAATGTTYAGGATGATGCTCTCTATTAAATATGACCTCCAGGAAGCAGGTTTATCAGGGCACATGTTTTGTAGGAAGATTATTTTGTAGATCTCTCTGCATCAGAGCACACGTTGCAGTCTGCATTGCTTTGATTGCCATCATTAATCGTGATATGTGTCCAGATGGCAGTCCTTTCACGTTGTTTGCTTATTAAGATGACTATGCACTATTCTCATGTCACATAGTATGGCATGTTGGTACAGGATGCATCCCTATTCGATACAMATTCCTTCCCAAAATTCACCTGAAACAAAGTACAAAGGACTAAAGCAACTAAAATACTCAATGATATTTATTATACCTTCATAGATAAATAAAACAGTCTATTATCTGTAAAGATGGTGACTGGACTATCAGGCAACATATCTACCTTTTTTGTTGTTGTTGTTGTAGTAGAAAAACAAAAAATCGGATTAATAGTGTCATAACAATTCTGATTATCATGATGATTGTAGTCTCTGAAAGAATATGAGCCTGCCTTTCTTTTTCATCAGCTTTTACATAATGGTGGTGGTTACATAATGGTCTTGTGCTTCGATATGATGCTTGAAACAGCGACAATTCTGAAAAATAATAATCTCACGAAAGTGAAACAGAGAATTAATTGAATAAGCAGGAACCCACACCCACACTAATGAGTCATGTCGTTATCATACACATCATCATATCTCGCACACGCACACGCACACACACACACACACACACACACACACACACACACACCAGGCAAAGGACACAAGATAAATCCAATCACACATAATACACACTTATTTAGGGTTAAGGCACCCAAACAACTCTCACACACACATACACACACACCTTTATATAATTGAGGCAAACTTGGCAATAATAAGAATGGTTACTGTAAAAAAAAAAAGAAGAAAAAACTAAAAACATGCACAGGAAGACAAATACAAGCATGCAGTTACGAGATGAGAGCTGGAAGGAACAACAGATTGCTGAATGCAGCTTTCTTCACCACGTACAGTTGATAATTTGCTGTCATTTGGAAAAATACATTCTTAAATGAGACACACTGATCGTGAGTGAAACATCATTGGAGTCCATCAGTCACCACGAATGCTGCTACATGGATTAAGCACTATATTATTTCTAACAATCTAATTAAGCCACTCAGTTAAGACGGTTTATATCCGCTGTTATATACAGAAAAGGCAGGGGACTCCGCCCCACAGCAAGCCTGTCCTTTTGAGCGGTGGCTTCGTCAAAGAAGGAGTTCCCTTTTGAGGCAGTGTTCCAAAATTGTTGAAAAGTACACACATGGCTGTGTTGTGGAACAGCACTACAGTATTTCAGGGTTTCAATGTTTCTTTTTTTTCTTCTTATTTTACATTACACAATGCGGTATGTTAAAACATCCAGCCGAAATCGGTTCGGTGTTGTCCGGGATGGGTGTGTGTTCGTCAGTATGTAGTCAGACGGCTTTGGTTGTACACTGCGAGCTGGAGTCCAACTCCACCAGCTCCTCTGTCACTCGCTCAGCAGGTGAAGTCCTCRAAGTTGCCCTGCCCTGGATGGTGAGGTAGGATGTTGGCCGGATATGTAGAGGGAGTGCGAAGGTTTTCACATGGGGGCTGTCAACAGAGAATACATTTTTATATTAATGTTAACTGTATCTATTATTTCACTCACGATCTATACCGCTTAATCCTGCATTCAGGGTTACGGGGGATCTGGAGCCTATCGCAGGAGACTTAGGGCACAAGGCGGGGTACATCCTGGACAGGGTGCCAATACATTGCAAGGCACACACACATACTAACATGCTCATTCACACACTWCGGACAATTTGGGAATGCCAATTAACCTGAGCTACATGTCTTTGGGAGGAAAGGACGAGAGACGGGAATGGAACCTGACCGGGCCGGACCCTGCCGCTGCAAGGTGACAGTGCTAACCACTACACCACCGTAGTGTATCTATTATTTACATTAACAATAAATAAAAAAATTAAAAACCAGATAAATATTTTGCTTAGTATGGGACTGGGACGATACAATATTATCACGATACCTACAGTAGGTGCTTAATAAATTAAAATTATGATCCTATAAGTTTCATGATTTTATAAATATACCGTATCGATATTACATTCTTTCCAATTTTTGTTACTTTTTTTGTTATGAGGGAAAAAAAATTGTGGTTAAAAAAGTTTAATGAGTAATTAAATGTAGCCAATTCTTTATAATATTAGTTCTAACAAAAACTAATATTATATATATATACTAATATTACAAACCAAGTGTACCATTTAAACAATACAAGMTATCTTCAAATACAAGAATTTAACATTTAACTTTAATTAAGTTAAGCAAAGAAGCCTCCTTCTACTGAGCACCGTGTATACCTACTTACAAAAGTGTGTACAACCTCTCTAATTTCAGCAAACATTCTCGCATATCTTCTCAAAGGACACTACTATAGAAATGAAACGTGGATATACTTTAGAGTAGTCAATATGCAGCTTGTACAGTATAGATTTACTGTCCTTTGAAAATAGCCCAACATTCAGCCATTATTGTCAAACAAGCTGGCAACAAAAGTGAGGACACCCTAAGTGAGTCCATCTTTAACCATGCAAAGTCACATGTCCTATTGATTATGTTCATGTGTTTGTCAGTGGCCAAGTACGTCTCCWGACCTGGACACTATTGAGMACCTGTGAGACATCCGTAAGTGAATTCCATACCCAGGAGGATTAAGGCCGTGCTAGATAACAATAGTGCTCACACAAAATACTCACACTTTGGACACAGTTTTGACATGTTCACTTGGGTRTACTCATTTTCGTTGCCAGTTATTTAGACAATAAAGTCTGCATGTTGAGTTATTGTTAGAGGACAGTAAATCTGYACTGCTATACTAAGCTGCACATTGTCTACTATAAAGTACATCCAATTGTAAATGAGAAAAATGAGAACATTTTATTTCTAAAAAACTTAGCAAATAATTCACTCCTACCAAATGGGATGAAAATGTGTAAATAGTTTAGAGTGTACCACTTGAAGGATTACAAAAAAACAGTTATGTTTTGCCTCTTCAAATGCCTCCAAAATCTTAAAATTCAGCACACGTTTTTTTTTGTTGTTGTTGACTAATTAGCACTCGTGGTGTGTTGAGACTGGTGTAAGTGTGTGTAATGAGTGGGTTTGGGACTATAGTAATTCGCTTACAGGGTTTGGGTTTAATGCGTGTGATTTTTGATGATGTAACGCCATAAAATGTAGCTTCTTGGAAGCTTCTGTGCTCGGTACAGACTTGGTTATACCTTAGGCTGATTAGCTACAATGCTACATAAAATAATCATAACTGTATCAATTAAATATTTTTCTCTGAAGTAATATGAACTTCAACATTAATACTGTACATCATAAGACAGGAATTTTTTTAATTTTTGCAGCAAGGAACTCCATTAACTGTAAAATTAATTCCACACACTCTGCCTGAACATAAACAAATATTCAACAAYTGGGTTATTTAATCAGGAACAAATAGGAAGTTTATTTTACTTTTCATCATCAGATTTGTCAATTTATAGGACTATTTATGTTTTCAGTTACTGAGCTTTGGATTAAACCCATTCAATTTATGTCAATGGGGCTAACTATAAATAATACCAATGTAATTACAGTGGTGCCCCGGCATACGAATTTAATCTGTTTTCTTACATTTTGTATTGTGAAACGTAAAATGTAAAAGTAATGTAAAATACTTTCCAACACTATAATCATATTTTTGCATGTACAAACAATCAGAACTATCTTTCCAGGTTGTATGCTGTGGACAGTTCGTAACCCAATTCTGGTAATTTCAGATCTCATAAACCAAGTATGACATCAAAATATCATCATCAATTAACCAATATTACTGCCACAAATATTGTACGAGGTACAATTAAGTTCAGTATGACAAACATATTTGTGCTTGTTATGGAAAGAACATATTTAAGCTTKTTATGGGACATATTATGGTTTATTAGAAAACATTAAATACTGTGGCTGGAGAGTAAGTTCCCATATCGACACCTGCATACAAGTTCAGTTAAGAATTAGGAACATGATGTAATTTAAATTTAGCTTAGATTTATTTGTGTGCAGTTTAATCATGGAATTAATTAMCATAAGCCAGTGCAGGTTTATTCAGCAAACATAGATTTATTAAACATAAATGCCACTCTACTCTATTTGTGTCAGAGGTGTATTGATCATTGGCCATTTTGATAAATTATGATGCTAAATATCCCAGCATAAATACACTACTTACAGTAAAAGTACATAATCTAAAAGACATTTTATAATACAGTTCCATAATCTTAGAAAAAATATCTACACCAATGATTTTTAAACTCTGAGCTCTACCCCCTAGTGGGTTGTGGTGGTAGTGAATGGGGCATCAATATAATTTTCAACAAAAAGTTGAAATTTGAGTAATTTTATGCTGGTTGTGTCTAATACCCAGTGATGATTATTTTGTTATTGTAACTGGTGATTGAGTTCTTACTCTTTGTGGGCTGTGGGAGTTTTTGTGATCACTCTTTTGGGGCATGTGGTATACAAAGTTGGGAATATTTCTAGTACAGTAATTGTAAATAGTTTGGACACCTAGTGGATGATCTTAAAGACATTGTTCTTGTTCTTCTTGTTCATAGAAACACTAAGCACTTGCATGTTGGGGTGCTTCTTTAGACTCCCCAGATTAAATACTTTTAGTYCTCTTAGAATCATTTTGACTGCAGCAGCATGCCAAATTTATTCTTTCTTACTATAATATATAGAAGTGTTTAAATACTACCAGCAATCTGGGAATAGCACATGCTTTTAAAATGCAGTAAGCAGTAAGTAGGGTCGTTACCACTTAATCTCCATACTGACCTCATTGGGAGACCATTAGTAAGAAAATCAATCAAAAGAGCACAATCCTGCTGGCTGATTAAACAGGCTATTATAACGACAGCTAGAAATATAAAGTCTCATTCCATAATTTCAAGGCTGCAATGTCCTAATTGCAGTGTTTCATGAATAAAATTTTCATTTATGTATCACCAGATATGAGACAAACATTGTGTTTATAGCACAGCGTCTACGCACAGGAATCTTATCATAAAAGCAACACGGAAATGTTTTAATACATACTGTACATCATTTCTTCACATTTTTGCTTCTAAAAAGCCAGACTTGCATTTTTAATGTCGTCTTGAGGATTAATTCTCCAGGCTTCCTGAACGACTTTTTTGGCTCTCGTTTTTGGCATGTTTTGGTCTCTCGTTTTCAGTTCTGACCAGTTCCAGGGGAAAGTTTTTGTTTGTTAAGCGACATAGTTACCTATGAATCAATCAAGCATTAAAAACATCTAACTTAAGGTTTGAACCAGTGAGAAAGAGGTGCAGATGATGACAGATGATCAGAGGCCGGTGATCAGTATACTAGTGATGTTGAACGCTTTCATTTAATCTACATCATTTAATTTCATTCAATATGAAGAAATGATGGGTGGCTCAAGACTTTTGCATAGTACTGTATGTCACCGAATGTTGCTATATTAGTACATTTGAAACATAATTATTTTCATACATAGACTATCTGTTGTATAAATCACATTATTGTACATTATTACTATTATTATTATTATTTACCAAGCATCTGAAGCTTCAGTTGGCTGATTATTAGGCAATTAATATTTGGGAAAACATCGCCTGGTCTTCAACTGCCTAGCTGTGGCGAGTGCCGCAATACGACTTTAGCTTCATATTGCTGTTTACGACTGACAAAAATAGAATCAGATAAGCTTTAKTCTGCCTCAAGGCTCTACAAGTTCACCAAACTCCTGTCAGCTGGACCCAGTTTGGCTATACCACTGCCAGAGTCAAGGTCACAAAATTCTGGACAATCGCACTGAAAACTATTTTTTTCTAC
Organism: Clarias batrachus; assembly: GCA_003987875.1. Taxonomy (NCBI): domain Eukaryota; kingdom Metazoa; phylum Chordata; class Actinopteri; order Siluriformes; family Clariidae; genus Clarias; species Clarias batrachus. The sequence continues at coordinate 26,698 of QMIH01001584.1, read as the reverse complement.
AATTTGATTTTCTATGTGCACTTTAGGATTACAGTTGTGGTAACATAAAACGTAATATACAGTAATATAATTGTGGAACATTGACTGGCTGAATGGTGGTTAGCGTGGTGGCCTCACATCTCCAGGGTTGAGCGTTCGATTCCTGCCTTGGATCAATGTGCGTGAAGTTTGCATGTTCTCCTTTCGCTTAGTCCAAAGATATGCAAGATTAGGTTAATTGGTGTTAAAAAAAATTGCCTGTGGTGTGTGAATGAATGTATGAGTGTTTGGTGTGATCATGTGTGCTCTGTGATGTGTGCCCTCCTTGTGCCTGAAGTTTACTGGGATAGTTTCCTCTGACCCAGTATAGGATAATCAGTATAGAAGATGAATAAATATAATATAATATAATATAATATAATATAATATAATATAATATAATATAATATAATATAATATAATATAATATAATATAATATAATATAATATAATATAATATAATTTGGATGTCTTGTCCTATTAAAATGCTCTTCAACACTGCTGTGTAGTAAGGTCATGTCTATAAATCTAATTGCACTGAGTAATTTATTAAATAAATGAGGGGTAGAAAGGTAGAAAGAAATAGGAATAAAGCAGATTAGGAGATGGAGTGCAGCGCAAATGACCAATGAGATTTATTCTTTATGGTGTGTGTATGTGTATGTGAACGTGTGTTTGTGTGTGTGTGTGTGTGCAAGAAGTGGAAGAGAAATGATTAGATAAGAGGTGACAAGGATAGAATCAAGAGTAACAGAAGAGGGGAGGAGGGAGGAGAGGAAAAGAGAGGACAAGATAAAAGACAACATCTTTCTGTCTAGTTTATTATCCGCTTCACCTGCAATTAAAGCTCAAACTGGCCTCTTTTAAATCACTGAGCTATATCACCCAGTCAACAACCCTGACATCCATCAACTGCAACTGCCTGTGCTCTCTTCATTTACTTTTGCTAGTGCGCGTGGGTGTGTGTGTGTGTGTGTGTGTGTGTGTGTATGTGTGTTTACGTCTCTCATCATGATCCTCAGCCATTCCTCCCTCATTTCCACAGCTAGTTTGGATCAAGCTTTGCTTCGAGTCAAATTAGATTAAAGCAAAAAAAAAGAGAGAGAGAGATAGAGATAGCCCTACAGCTGTGTAGTTTCTTCCATTGCCAATTTCAGTAGTCTTAACTCAGTATCCAGACTTGTGCCATATTTAAGTCATTTGAGAGGATAGGAAAAGTTTCTAGTTTAAATCATTTAAGTTGTTTTAGTATCCCTACAAGGTTTGCGATTCCTTTCATCATGGACAAGGAAATCAGATTTGAGCAGTGCATTAAGAGTACAGAAATATTATGACAAATTTTTGGCATCTAAATGTTATATTTAAGCTTAATCGATCATTTGGTTATCTATTTCATCCACCATTCTCCTATTTCTCTCTCACTTCTCTCTACGCCTTAGTGTTCACTTGTTAGTTAGTTACTTACGTGGCACTGCACATTGTCCAGGCTCAGCACGGCTCCTCGGTCATTGTTGTTGCTGCGCTTGTGGTTCTTCTTCCTGCAGCGGCACAGCTTGTACTTGATCACCTGTTAGAGAGAGAGTTTGCTCTTTAGGACTCGCGCCTTTCTTCATGTCCACAACGTCACATATCTTCTGTTATGAATTAAGTGAAAACAAAGGATACATGCTTCTTTGAGAAACTGCATGAGCTTGATATACATAGCTTAGGCAAGTGGAACATGTCCTTTGGTATGACATACAGATATGTCATTATGACAAATTCAGGCCATTCACAATGACCAGCTCCAACTTTGACATGCTAAGCATGAGCTTTGAATGTCAAACGCCAAACACCGAATGCCAAATGGCAGGACTGAAATGCTAAAGGTCAGTTTCAAAATGCTTGATCCCAGCTTCTGTATGCCAAACACTAGCCTGAATATACCAAATACCATCATAAACACATCAGTGAGCTGCTTTGAAAAGCTTTGCACCAGCTTTGATGACATTTTTAKATCTAACAGCAGCTATGGTATGGCAAACTCTAGTATGTAGTTTACCAGATCTGGTATGCCAAATGGGAGCTCTCGTATGACAAAGAACATCTTATGGTATGCCAAACACAAGCTCTGGTACACCAAACCCCAGCTATGGTACACCAAACCCCAGCTATGGTACACCAAACCCCAGCTATGGTACACTAAACAGCAGCTATGGTACTGTGCACCAAATCCTAGCTGTGACATGCTAAACACCAGCTCTTGGACACCAAACCCCAACTGTGGAAGGCTTCCCCATGCCAAACAGTAACCCGCAATACATCAACCAGTATCTTTCATTTACCAATCAGCAGCTCTAGGGACACTAAACCCCAACTGTGGTATGCCAAACTGCTGCTGTGGTACACCAAATCATAGCTGTCTTATGCCAAACAGCAGCTCTGGTACACCAAACAATAACTGTGGTATGCCAAACAGCAGCTCTTGTAGAACCCCAACTGTGATACGATAAACACCAGCTATGGTACAACAATCCCTAACTGTGGTATGTCCATATGCAACTCTGGTATGCTCTTGGACACCAAACTCCAACTGTGTTATGGTAAACAGAAGCTCTGGTACACCAAACCTTAGCTTTGGGTTGCCAAACAGCAGCTTTGGTAGATCCCCATCTGTGGTCTTATAAACAGCAGCTTTGGTACATCAAACCCCAATTGAGATATGCAAACAGCGGCTCTGGTACTCCAAACAGGAACTATGGTATGCTTATTGGCAGCTCTAGTACACCACATGGCAGYTAGTATACACGAAGCCAGACCTGGCACTCCAAACTGTAGATACGTTTCGGTTAATTATGRTAATTACCTGTTTAATCAATATGTCAGCCAACATTCCATTTTGCACAGCTAATTTGTCTTTATCTTATGTAGACTGGAGGCTCTGGAGTTTTTACAATTTTTACCGACTTTCATTGTGTAGCGGCAACACATTAGTCACAGTGTATTACAGGGAATGTACAGTGTGGTAGGTAGGTTTAAAACAAATTAAAATGTCTTTACTCGTTTTTTGGTTGGTTTACATTAGCATTTTTTCCCACGGAGACTTATTTAAGGTTGTTTAAGTGCTAAATTTGGTTTGGAAGTAACCTCTTATATTCACAACAATGATAGCAAAACCTTTCAAACTATTTTCAACCACCAGGCTTCACACATAAATTGTTGTCCTAATGGGAATGTGAAAATGAGCCAGATGCTTTAGGGATCTCTAGTGCAGATCAGGAAGCCATATGTTTGGTCCATCAGAGCCTCTAAATAGAAGCCAATTCATTGAGGATTATGCAAGTGAGGACCGTTTCGAGCTTTGCGGGGTAACTAATTGCTATAGCTCGGAGCTGTCGTTCATCATATAGACACACACAGAAAAACAAACAGGACAAACAGTACTTTGTTGACAGCTCTTAATATTTTAGTATCGAAGACAGGTTTTTTTTAAAATCTCAGAATAAACAATATGTTCCATTTCACTTGGGTTGGTYTTTGCTGCTAGTCGCTCAAAAACCTAAATTAATAGCGTTGAAAATGTTTCAAACAGTCAATATTCAAAATAAATCTTTCCTCTGAATTCATGGCATCTGAGATATGATTGTGAAGACTCAGCACTGTCCCTATAACTAGCATGATGGGKATGGACATCCTGTTATAAATCACATGGGTGCAGAGATATTCCATATCCATGTGGCACTGAGATATCCACGTGGCAGTGTGCAAAAAAAAAAAAAAAATCAGCTGTCTTGTTTCATTTTTATTAGGCCTGCCATTGTCACCAGAGTTGCTGTTATCTGACAGTAAATGGAGCGTTTTCGCTTGTGGGTTTGAGTTGGCAGAGCTGAGCTCTGAAATATTTGTGCTAGGAGGCTTTATAGAAAACCATGAATAATAAATCATTTTCACACTGGCCAGGAGAACAACATCCGCTTATGCCTTAACGGCCTGCATGCTGATTAAGATTCTGTTGCTAAAATGTTTGTCCTGAGGAAACAATGCAGACAAGTAAAGAAACTATTTTGCCTTTCAACCAGATATCTCTTTACTATAATAATTATTACAATGACTTGTCCGTGAGCTGTTGTAGAAAGAGTAACTTTTTTTGTAGAAAAAGTTACACACCAATTGAAATGTGTAACTTTTTAACTGATATTACGTGACACAGGAGATGCATTTGCTGCTGGATGCTTGGTCTACGTCACATGCAGCCTATTGCCACGAGCCTTGTTTCCACTTCCAGAAACTGGCGGTGGGAATAAAGCACTTGGCAGCAGATATCACCGAATCAGAAACCAAAGAGACCGCCATATGCTGTGTTTTCACCTCCAGATTCTGATTGTCTTCTACCATGTGCCTCCTTCCGGTTTCCGTTTTCTAAATGGATAAAACCTSCTTCCGGTTTCTATTTTGTCTATATCATGTAAAAGYCATAACTGCTGTCCAGCCTGCTGGTGTGTGCCTTGTTTCTGCTTTCAAGTCCTAATTAGATAATTGTGGGATTGCCTGTGGGTGATGTGCCATATTCCTGCCTCTGGTTTCTGATTTGATAACTGCTGCCATGTGCCGTAGTCCTTCTTCTGGYTTCTTATGTATTCCTAACTTCTTCCACGTGTTCTGCCTTCTGCCTTGTTCTYCACTTCATCGTGATTGGMTGATAGCTGCTCCTACTGTATGTGTTTTGTTCCCCGTTCTGGTTTCTGATTGAATAAGTGCCTGCTGCCATGTGCCTTGCTTCCCAATCCAGTTTCTTATTAGATGATCATTTCTGCCATTCCTGGTTCCAGGATCAGATTGGATAATAGCTCCTGCCATGTCTTATTTTTCCTTCCAGCTTCTRATAGGATAAAAGCTGTTCCTATGTGCTTTATTCCTACTTAAGGTTTTTGGGTAGATGATTWTCTGCTGCCATGTGCCATGTTCCTGCATCCATAACAGCTTATCTTGGTTTCTATTCAGTAATGCACCACACTTCTGTATGTGCATTGCCTTTGTTTTCTCTGGCCACTATTCATTAGTGAAACTTGGTCTGCTGTGCTTTTTCATCAGTATTCTTCTTGGTCATCTTTTTATATAACTGTATACCCTCAGACGAATGGGATAAACAGTTGTCTCTTGGTTTTCCACAGTTTTGAAGGAGTTATTTATTTTATTTTTTCAAGGACTAAACAAGATAGAGGATGTCACATTCTGAACAGGTTCTTTATCCATCACATCTTTTTACGTTCCAAGTTTTACAATGAGCATGATAGATATTCCTTTTATCCTCAAGGAGCTGGTTATTATTATATGGCTCATTTTACAGTCAAACTGGACCCGGCTTGCAATTTCAAGACCTCATAAAATATATCATTATTCAGGCAGGTGTAATGCATGAGTGCAGAGGATGTTCTGCATGAGGGCGAGGACTTCTGCTAAAATTCACTGGTGTCCTTGTAACTATGTTGAACCACTGGTGGTTTCTCTTTCAAAAAGGGATTTTCAAACATACAGTAGAGACTTGATTAGTAGATGAGAACATCACAAAAACCTCAAACAAACTTCAAACAAAACAACAAAACAATTTGTGGTAGACTAGCGCCCTGTCCAGGGTGTACCCCGCCTYGTGCCCTAAGTCTCCTGGGATAGGCTCCAGGCTCCCCCGTGACCCTGAATACAGCATAAAGTGGTGTAGACGATGAGTGAGACAACAAAACAATCTCATGATTTTTTTTCTTTTTCTACTGCATGACATTAAATGCCTTTCTTATATCAAAGCAGTTTTTCAAGCACATTCTCACCAAGAGGGGAAAAGCCAATGTTTGTCAAGCCAATGTTGARGCAGACACAGGAGCTTCTTAAGCCAGGCTTAGCCCTCAAATATCAGTTCTACTCTTCCTTTCTGCTCATGGTGGAGGTCACTCTACCTTSTGACTCTGTTCAGGATGTTGTCTTCTGACTCACAGATAGACATGTCAACTGACATCCTGACTCCACTTCCTGAGTCTGTGATTAACATCATTTCTCCAGCTCCCACCTCGGGGTCTATAGATGAGGTATTTTCATCACCTCCTGAATCCTGCAAGGGCGATGCTGCTGCTCCACCTGCATATTCCGAGTCAGTTGTCATATGTCTGAATACCGGCTTTGCACAGGGCAGACAAACAACCCACTCAAGTCATGTACATGTCTTTTTAATTTTTCCAACTCCTTATTACTGTAGTCTAGTTTAGTTTGTCCTGTTTTGGAGCACAGGTATGGTTGACCGTCAGCTGAAGTTTTAGAGAAGGCAGATTGAACCAGCAGGTTTGGTGATGATTCTCACTTGAGTCTTGTTATCCACCAGTCACTTATCTGTGTCTCTTTGTGCGTTCACTAACTTGAAAGCCATCAATTTGTGATGGACCCTGTTCTTTTGATTTTACATTTTTATTTGAGTTTATGAAAGTCCTCTGTGAAGCATGGACTGAATAAATGCAACTTCAGAGCTCTGCTAAAATTCATCTTACCTCCTAAGTCTTCCTCCACGCTCTCTGCTGTTGCTAAGCATTGTATTGCTTCCCAGACTTAATCTTTTTGACAGGCCTGAAAGTTATTGTTAYTTTTGTTGTTAATTAATAATCATTAATTCTTGTAAATAATATCACGCATAACTTTTATTTGTCTGACCAATGCCACTATGAGAATGGAACATTTTATTAAGCAGCCTTAATGAGATTTTGATTTTATATTAGCACCAGGCTATCAATAATGCACATTTACCACCTGGGTGCCAAATACAGCAACTGCTATAGAGGCACGCCTAACTCAAGACACTAATAAATGTGCTTATTAGAATTCCTAAGTTGCCAAAATTATAAACTACATGCTATAGGTTTCCTTCCACAGTCCACAGGCATGCAAATTAGGCTTACTGCCGTTCTCAAATTGCCCATAGTGTGTGTGTGTGTGTGTGTGTATGTGTCCTGTAATGGATTGTCACCCTGCCTCATGCCCTAAGTCACCGGAATAGGCTCCAGATTGCCCGTGACCCTGTACATGATAAGTGGTATAGAAGATGAATTAATAAATCAACTATTACAGTACATCTATTTACAGTATATATATCATACTTCTTCACCGGATCCAGATCTGTAAGTACAACATAGACCTGGTATTTGCTTTGATTTAAAATTATCTGGCCACTGGCTGTGAACATTATCCATTTGAGAATACATAAACAACTTTAATTAAAAAATATATATATATACATATTATTTATACTGTACTTCATTTTTGGAGCAAATCTAAAGTGCCACAAATCATTTCGACCCAAAAACAYTGATAAAAAAATCATATTTTATTGATCATCTTGCTTTTGGGTCGAAAWAATTTGTAGCACTTTCTTTTCATTCTCAGATACTCTGTGAGAGCATTCCACAGTCTTGGTGCAGCTGAGCAAAAAGCCCAGTCTCACATAGGATGGCCTTAGGAGGTTTAAAAATTTTTTTACGGACACAGCGGAGGTTGCATTGGTGGGTAAGAAGGGAAACCTTGTATTCAATTCTGAATGAAACAGAGAGCCAATGAAGAGATTTAAGAATTGGTGTTATATGGTTCCCAATGAGGAATGCATTGCAGAAGTCCTGCCTGGAGGAGACAAACGCATGGCCAACAAAAGTGAGTATTGGATGCAGTTTAGCAATGTTTCTGAGGTGTMAGAAAGATGTCTTACACAGATGTTTGATATGAGCCTTATACATCAACTAAGAGTCCTTTTTAACTTCGGTTAATAACAGATGTTGACAATGGGATATCACCAAAAAAGGTAATACTAGTAATGTTAGATATCCTAACCTGGTGTGGGTGCCTACTAATACTGCTTCAGTCTTAGASCTGAAATTTTTCTTCATCCATGACTTTATCTCCTCCAAACAGATGGTCAAAGTGGATGATGGCGGAGTAGATGAGGAGGTTGAATTTATCCTGAGGTAAAGCTGAGTATCATCTGCATAGCAATGAAATAAAATTCTGTGCCAGCTGCTGACACAGCCCAGAGGAAGCATATACACTATAAACAAAATGGGGCCGAGCACTGAGCCCTGAGAAACAACACAGGTGACATTGTCTACATTCTCTATTCTTCCAGTAAGATAAGATGAGAAMCAGTTGTAAACAGATTGAGAGAGACAAGCATTATGTTGTAATCTGTAAAGAAAAATGTTGTGATCAATACTATCAAAGGCCGAAGTCAAGACGACATCAGCGTGTAAATCGTGACTCTAACCAGAGCTGTTTCCACACTATGGCAGGGGCAGAAACCAGATTGGAATTTCTCAAACAAATCATTTCGTTTTAGATGGGGCTGGAAATTAGACTGGAATTGCAGTCTCAGGAGGCGATTAATAGAAGAGAAAACTTGCTTGGAATTTCCAGAGCTATTGTTAATGATATTTGAGTAAAACTGTGATCTTGCAGCTCTCAGGTATCTCGCATAGGCGTTCTGATGCTCTCTGCAGACTTGCTTATGAACAATGAGTCCTGAGGCMTGTTGACGTCGCTCWAGGACACACCCAGCTGTCTTCATCTTCCGCAATTCACAAGTATACCACGGGGCTGAATGTGAGAARCAGACTATTCTATATCTGACAAGGGCATGGAAATCAAGGAGACTGCTAAGGGACTCAACAGACTCAATGACTGAAAATTCTCCACTTTTAATGTGTGAGAACCTGAGCTACAGCAAAATAATGGTASATATTGACTAGGCAATTTTAAGTAAACAGATCTACAAGATATAGGCTCACTCTCACAGTGGTACCTCATAAAAAAAGACCAAAATGAAATCCAGCACAGATAATCATCAACATGAGCACCGTTATACCGCAGCACATCAACCCAAAGCACATATCCCAGCATCACATCCTAATCCATCTTTGGTTCCGACAAAAAATACACATAGAGCATTCCAAGACTTTGTTTGTCCTTTCAACTGAAGTCTTGCCAATGTCATTCTGTGCAACGCCTATATACTATAGATCACTGTTAACCTTTTTCTTGTTTACTTGTTCTGCCTTTCCCTTGAAATATTAGCTTGAATACAGTGCTTTAACTCTCTTATTGACCTTGATTGTGGAGTGTGGACTGTTTTTTCCTCTYAATAMATATGTTGCCGCTATCTCCCGAAATATGTGTACCTATCTCCCAAAAAATTAAGATATTGCTGATCTAATAGCAGTTTACTATAACTGAATGATTAAATAAAGCAATGAAATGACTGACAAATGACTGAAAGTATTCTCAAATTGGATGTTTTTTAGCTTGTTTGGCTATGACCAGTGATTGGGCAAACCGCCCCAGATGCGACCAATTCTGTGGCAAGAACCCCTGAGTTATTCAAAAGCAAAGCATTTACCCTGTCATTCGTGGATTGTGAGCATTATTCCCACTACAGTCATCTGAAGCCAGGAGTCTAGCGGCAATGATGTGCATCTGCTGAACACATGCAGATAGCATCACCCTGTACATGGGTAGCATTTCAAACTGATTCAGTCTTGAAGGAAACACATGATAGCACACGCCCTCTCTGGTGTGTAGCTGTCACCTAATGTTTAGTTGGACTTTAAAAAAAGCAACTCTGTGACCTTTTCATTAAGAGATTTGAGAGTGAGAAAAAGATTTGTAACTTTGTGTAGTTTTAAAGAAGTGGTATGCAAATGTAATACATTTTTCCATTACAGAAAAGTAAAAGAAAAAATCATGTATACTTTAAATTATGATTCTTGATAAAACAGAAAAAATCGGAATTGGCAGGAGAGACTATTTTAAAAATTTGAACTTGATATTGATGCATCTCTAATTTAAAAGAATTAGAAACATACTGTTTATACTGTACATAAAATGCTGTGTTTTTTGTTTGAAATTCATGCTATTTAATGGTGGCGTTATTGCAAATTAAAATGTATTCAAATCCCCCATGTGAGATATGATTAATTAGGGTTAATCTGGGTTTTGAATTAACTAAAAAAACACACACACATAAAAAACAGTAAATATTATCTACATCCTAAGAAATACATACAGAACCAAACTTTGGGTAATAAAAGCACCCTAGTATCCTGGGTTCTACACATATCCCAACAGCAGTGTGTTCTATTATATACTGGGATATTATTCCAGCACTGTGTGATATTTATTGCTGCATTTTTAATGTCTAGATGTTATTTAAACAATAAAGCATAAATCATTATGAATCGTATTTGAATTAGAGTTTCTGTTACATTTTGAAATTTTCATTCAAATTACAAAATGCAAATTACAGAATGCTTTTAAAATGCCAATATACATTGGAACATCTTACCTCATAAAGATAGTCAAAGAGCTCCAAAATTGTCAGAATACTGGCTCCAATAAAAAGACCCATCTGACCACCAATATCACCTGCGGTAGGAGTACACCAGATGTTAAACAGGGCTCATTTCTATAGTTCTTTACAATGTACACAAATGTCAAATTACTAGCAATGTAAAATCATTTTAAGTACACAGTAAGCATTTAATTGGCTGTTTGATTTAGCTGCTAAACATGTGACACAGTTACGTCGAATCAAATTAACCAGCAGACCTTTTTCAATACTTCACTTGAATGTCAAAGGATTTATTTGACTAAGAATAATGACTTACCCAGTAATCCAGGCAGCTCGTAGGCCTTTTTCTGCTCAATAGTTTCATAGTTCAAAGCCTCGAAGAAGATATCCAGAACCAAGATGTTATCCCTGTCAAAAGGTTGAGGAACTTAGTGAGTCAAGCAAAACAATTGGTGTGTTAGAACATAGTGAACTCAAACTAGTTAAATTCTCAATATAAAATGTTCTCAAATTTTATAGTTACATTAAAAAGTGTCCTTAAGGAGTGCTCCTACTGTCTTACCATCAGGACCTACTGAAATGAATAACTACATATAGTTGTATAACTTTCATAGCCATGTGTGATAAATCCTCCTTTTCAGCTTGTGGCATTTGTTTAAAATGTGACAAGCATTGCTGTATTGCATTCATTTAATTCACTCCATGGGCTGTCTGTTTTCAAGCCTTGTTTTGGTCCTATGCAGTAATTGGTGTGTTTTTGGACTGTTGCGCAAGTACCCTGTATTAACCTTGGTTCATGGTGTCCACTGTTTTTTTCATTCTAGTATTACTACTAGTGCTAAGCCCAGGTTGATGTGGTCTGCTTGTGTTCCGACCCCTGCCGTGCTGTAGATTTTTGATGTTTGATGTTTGTGTGAAGTGTGGTTGTACTAAGTGTTGGAAAAAACATTGATGACAAATGATGTAAGGAGCGGGAGGAGGAGTCAGTAATTTAAAGCAGAGCCACTTCAGTTTTAAATGAGATCCATCTCAGTCTATACACGTTTTTGTAAAACACTAGCAACGGCAAGCTTTTCAAACTCGTACTTATTATGAGTGGTCTTAATTGCGATTACTTTTTAAATCTTATTCATAAATATGTAAAGACAGATATGTTTTCTGTATCTTAAATTACCTCTGGGTTTCTCCTAAATTTTTATCTGTCTGAATATCAAATGATGGATATTAAATATGAAATGAATATGTATGTATTCCTTTTTTTATTATTAAAAGTTTCATTATTACTGATCTCTAATTTTATCCATCATAATTMGAATATGATGAAGTGTACTGTGGTATGAAAATCATCCATAATTGGTTAGTGTGATGCAGCCTGGCAGAARCAGTTTCCATCATAAATATGATCATTTTAATGTAGGAGTGCATCGTAAAGTCATAAATTACTCTTATAACACAACAATTAGCTAAACATTACTATTTTTATTAATAGAGAATGATACGTCATGATATTTATAGTTATGTTTCGTAGTTCAAATATAGATTTACTGATGTGGAATGACTACAAGTTAGTTCCACTTGTCAAATAACACCAGCCCGTATATTATTTTCTCTCTTGTAAAGTGCAAAGTCCAAAAGGCGATTTCCTGGAGGACTTAATTCTGATTAATGATTACACAGGACTGGGACTGAAGACTCATTCTATACATGTTACATAAACATCACCTTACAGAAAATATGAACAAAAATAAAATTTGTGTTTTTTCAAATTCTCATCACCTTTACCAAATGGTCTTGGACCTCAATACAGGTAAGGCTGCTTCACGGGCCTCTGTCAATAGCCCAGCTGTCCCAAGGTTAGGCCTCAGAACAGGGGAGGTAACCTTATGCGAAGCTGATGACAKTCTTACTGGAACAGGGTTATGTCTCAAGACAGTAAAGGTGGCCTTGCAGGTCTGTGGTGAGAGCCTGACTGAAAAAGGCATTGGGTTCCTCTCAGWGAGGMTSCTTCTTAGGCCTGTAGCCTGGCTGGGGACAGCTGGGACAAAGCCTGGTGTGGCAGGGATTGATGGAGCAGGGATCAAACCAGTGCCTGTRGAGGCTGCCAAGTCGACCACCACAGGGCAATTTTGCTGCATTTGTAACCTYTCGGTTTTGAAAAAGTCGAAGATGCAGGTATAGGCTTTCCTTTATTAACCACTGTAAAGTCAATTTGAACAACCAGATAAAGGGACTAGTCTGGGAACTATACAAAATGTGATAAATGCTAAGCTACTTTAGCACACAGGCTTGATGAGGATACTACATGGTAAATGAYGCAGTGAACTTAAATAGCAAACATCGTTAGGATAAACAAAAATCGGGTGTACACAATAAGAAATGGAACTTTAACAGGAGACAAGAGGAATTTTTTTTTTTAAATCTTAAAAAACTAAGATCTTATCCACAGTGATCTCTGTAAGCTGTAGGCCAAATTTCTCTGTGTTTGAGCGTGTTTAGCATCTGAACTAAATAGTATTTACTTTACAAAAATTTGACTCCAGGTCAAGTTACTCTTCCTTATGACTATGAACAATCACTGATCCAGAAGATCTTTATTTACATTTACTGACCTTAGACAGACGAATCAAATCTAGTGAAACATCCAGCTGCAAGCACTTTCTCTGTAGATCTAAGCTAGTAATTAAACAGAACATATTGTTTCTCAGGGCTCTTTTGCCCTGGTTTTGTTTTCTGACTCTGATATGGTTAGGTGAGCTTAAAGAAACAGACATCATATTACGCCCTGAGACATGATATATACTGTATCTTTTAAAAAATGAATACTCTTATAAGTTTAAGCCTCCCCTGCAGATAGAGGTAATGTGCAGATTTATGTGAGTGTTGTGTGTACTGTGTGTATATCAGCATCTTTTCTACATATACAGTACATATTTTCTTCCTACAATAATTACTGATTATTCGAAATTAACACGAAAAACACAGAAAAAACAAATCCGCTTCCAGTCGAATTAAAAGGAATTTTAAAAAATGATAATGTAATTAAATTAATCACAAATGATCGTATTTAGAGTTTAGCTTGTATATTAAAGATTTAATACTAGCATTGCTCACATCAGTATTCAAACCTGGTGTGTCTTAGTTACAGTATGTGTGATTCTGAAGTTAAGAGCATTTTTCTTGAGTGAAGAAATGTCATCACTAAAGTATATGCTTTGTATAAATTGAATACCATTATTCTACAGTTGTTTAKACAGCGAGAAAAAAAATACACCAAACATAAAAGAAAGAAATATATATTTTCCTGGTGGTGTTTAGGCTTGTGATTGATTAAAAKTTGTAGTCTTAGTTCCTGTTTGGTCAGCTTTTCTGGTGTCATCAGAGGTGTCTCATTGGTCCAGGGTAGGTTTTATCCTGTTTTCCACACACCCCTCAGTCATCACTGCCAGATGAATTGAACAACAATGATGATCAAAATTATTGATTACCAGTAAACCGGTGGCAAAGCAATCCCACACAAAGGACCAATGCAGCACAAATTACATTTGCATTTGGCAGACACCTTTGTCCAGAATGACTTGCAATTTGTAAAATCTGATTATACATTTTAGCAATTAAGGGTTAAGGTCCTTGCTTAAGGGCTCAAMAGTGGCAACTGGGTGGTGTTGGGGTTTAAACCTGGGACCTTCCSATCAGTAGACCAATGCTTTAACCCCTGAGCTACCCTGTCCCAAATCTGAGAAAACACTCAATCCTGGCTATCACTGAAAATTATCAGACCACCCAATCAATACATTACAGCTTTCCATGTATGGGGCTTAGCAAGCAAAGAGTTCAAGGTTGTTGATCCAGCCTCCAAACTCACCAGATCCTGATCAGATTGAGCACTCATGGCGTCGGACAATAAGTGTGATCTACAGAGGCCCCAACCCCACAACCCACAACACCCAAAGGATCCGTCGCTAACATCCAAATGCCAGACATCACAGGACTCCCCGAGTGGTCCCATGGAGCTGAGCATGTGGATGGATCCTATTCCCCCATCCATATCCCCATGATCAGTGTATTTCGGTGCATTTGATTCTAATGGTACTGTACGATGCTGTACTGCACATCTGAAATGGTTCATATTGCCAAAAAGCCTTCAGGTTTCATTAATAATGTTTAAAAGGTTTTAATAAATTTTAAATAGGACATGAATGCTGATGGAACAAATTTATTTGGCTTTCCTGTGCCAGAAATCATGTAAAAAAAACAATAAAATCCATATTTATTATTTAGATGGCAGGTAGATAATTGTGTTTTGTATTATAAATATCTTGGCATTTTGGAGCAGGACAATATCACAGTGGGTAGTGTAGTGTTAAATGAATATGGTGGCATTTTGCTTAATAATAGGTTCACTTTAAAATCACATTTTGAATAAAAAGGGTGAAACTTGGTTGGTGGTACAGAAACAAAGCTGATTACTAAACTCTAAAGGTCACAGAGGAAAGGTATCTATTCTTAATTCTCCTGTTGTCATATCATTTACTTTCCTCTCAGGTTCAAGACGTTACTTGCCCTTAAACTTTGTATACAAAAATGAGATAGTCTTATCAATGTAAGACCTCTGAGACTTTCATTTGTGCTTTTTTTTATTTATTCAGCTGTCCTCAATAATCTGCCTCCACGGAACACTTGTATGTTGAACATGAAATCATTTGTGTTTACTGAGCATAGTTTTATTCTGACCTGGGGAACATAAAGTGCTTCTAAACCAACAGAACAAACTTCACTGGAGATTTGATTTTAGATATTTATTCATGTACCTTATATGTAACTTATCAGTTAATTTTGTGATGTTTAACATACTTTTCTATGTTCGATCTTATCATTAATTGTAATTACTTTTATATAATTACCTTGCATTGAGGCTTGCCACAATATATATATATATATATATATATATATATATATATATACACACACATATATACA
The DNA here is from genome assembly GCA_003987875.1 of Clarias batrachus. Taxonomy (NCBI): domain Eukaryota; kingdom Metazoa; phylum Chordata; class Actinopteri; order Siluriformes; family Clariidae; genus Clarias; species Clarias batrachus. Next base: position 11,358 of record QMIH01001584.1, on the reverse strand, counting down.
CACACTACTGTGTAATTGCAATAATTTCAAATAAAATAAATAATTGCACTAAATGCATTTTATTATTTATCCACCATGCTTTAACCTTGACTTAATAAATCACACTCTTTACAGAATAGACTTGAACAACATCTGGAAATATTTTTTGTTCTTTTTATTCTTAGTCTTTATTTGTTATTTGCAAGCATAATTTCAGTTTGTATAAAAAAAATGTTAAATCAAAATCATATATAAAGCTTAAAATAATTAAATAATGCATTTTGACAAGACTGCCAAAGATTTCACATAACAAGGATATGCTTATTTTAGAGAAAAATTAAAGAAAGATTAATTAAGGTATAATGGATTAAGTCAGATTGAAAAAAATATATATTTTTTGTGAAATTTATGAAAATTGTCAAATGAAAATGCTTTATGTAATTCCCACAACACTGACATACATAAACAACATTTTTACCCTCTCTGTCTATGACACACTGTGTTGTGTCTTTGTGTCAGACAGTAAATTACATGTTGCTCAAGGAACAGGGAGTATCAGAACTAAATCTAATAAAYTACACGTCTTCGTCCTATCTGATTCAGATCTACTGAGACTTTTCAATCTAAACCTCTTCTTACTTCGACAGCTGAAATCCTTTGGATAAATCCTACTTTACTATTCAGATTCTTTTTTTCAAAGGCACAAGGCTGACATAAATGAGCAGCCACGGCTTTTTGATCTGGTAAACCAGAAAGCCTCACTGGTCGTAAGAGACAAACAAAATGCTGTCTGATTTTTTTTCCAATAAGCCTCTGTGTAAGTATTGTTGTTTAGATTACTGTGAAACTATTATTGTGTAAGCCAGTGGTTCTCAACTCTGGTCCTGGAGGACCACATGCCTTATACATTTTAGTGTTTTCTCAGCTTCCAGATTTACAAAAACACCAGATTTAGCTAATCAGCCAATTAAAGTAGATGTGAGCAGGGAAAAACAATAAAATATGCAGGGCTGGTGGTCCACCAGGACCGGAGTTGAGAACCAGTGTAATCATTGTTTTTAGGATACTTCTGTGCACCAGTTGACACTGTGCGGCTGTTGTTTTTTAGACCACTGTGTTGATGTTGTTTAGACCACTGTGCGACTGTTGTTGTTTAAACCA
>QMIH01001583.1:83241-109793 GCA_003987875.1 Clarias batrachus | reverse complement strand
ATATATGTAATTACTGACTACAATGTTACTTGTGTGATTAAAATGTATTTGCAATTCTGTGAATATTATAAAAAAAGGCAGATCTATCTAAACCTTATTTGCTTGTCTCCTATTATTATTCATCCAAAACCTTGCTTATTTTCATACACAGCATAAATTAGCCTTATACCCATTAGTTGGTCTTACACTTCCATACATTGCACAGATGAAGCTTAAACTTACCAAAATCTGTTCTCAGGTGAGGTTAGATCTGAAATAATATCACATAGTATTCAATAGAAAGTAATCAGTATAACTTAAACTTTGAAATAATACACCAACTAAAACCAAACAGCTCAACTGGAAGTATGATGATTTTTCATTTGTATTGCTTGTTATAAATACTCTTCTTAGTTTGCATAGACAAATAGCAAATCATAAGATGTCGTCATGTGCATTGCACCAGAGATCCAGGATATAATGCTTCATCTTTTAACATGATGTGGTTTATTCAAATGTGGCTTTGCTGTTAATTATAAACTATTCTGTAGCATTAATGTATGTTCCGTATAAACGTACAATGTTCTTGGAAACAAATACAGAAAGTAATCAACCAGTTCAGTAAACGACACCGATGATCCATGGATGAGTTATAAAAGATGTTAAAAGTTATACTACAAAGAAATTAGCACAATCAGGTCCATAATTTATGTGGACACAGCATTTAGATTTGTGCAGGTACATCAAAGCAAAATTCTGGAATTAAACAGTCAAGAAGTGATTGAAGTAAACCTTTAGACATGGAATGGGAGACCTTGGTGGTCTGGAGTGTGGACCAGTGCACAACTGCCCCTGACTTCACTAATGATCTCATGTCTGAATGATCATAAATCCCCACAGCCACACGACAAAATCTAGTGGAAAGCCTTCCCAGAAGAGTCTAGGTTATTATAACAGCTACGAGGGGCTAAATCTGAAATGGGATGTTCACCCAGCACATGTGTTCTTATGTGTTCTTATGCAGTTCTTTATATATCTCAAAAATATATATGAAAATAAACCATAGAGTAAATAATAATAATAATAATCATAATCATAATCATAATAACATAAATTTAAAATTATGTTGTGGGATTTCCTTTCATGATTTATTTGAATGTAATAATCTCTGTGTATAATTTCATCTGATCTGATCTTTATAATTTAAAGGTGACCTTTTCCAAGACTTCCTTGACTGTGTCCAATATGGCCAGCAGGGGGTGCTCTGACATTACCACTGGTCACTAATACAGAAGTGTGAGTATGAATCTGTTTCTTGTATTTTTTTAATTGTTGCTTCCTGAGCAAGAATTAAAGTACATGATTTTTAGCCTTTTATCCAGTAGCCCCAGATCATCAAAAGATCATCAACATCATATACATTCAGCGACGAGTAGGTGACTGTCAGATACACAGCATCAGGTTGTTAAAGCTCACAGCTGGCTCTGTTTGTCCAACCACATGGCGATGTTGTACAGGTATGAGACATACAATATGAGAACTGTTTCACGATGATGCAGAGCAGATTAAAAAAAAAAAAGAACTCAGTATTCAGTTTCACAAGTTAGTAATTCTTTTAGATATGGACTGTTCATTAGTCACAAATCTTGTAAAACAGGTTTAAGTTAATGTCTGACTTGGAGAACACAAACAGTACTGTTTGATAAATGAAACGGTTTGTTTTATGGTCACTCTTTGGTGCCATGGATCTCAGTGACATTAGAAGTTTTGGTTCACTGAACTGTTAACTTCCTATTCGCGTACCTCAAACCCTGCAGGTAAACACACAAACACACACCCACTCAGCACTCTGGATAAAAGCCTGTTTATGTGTGTGTGTGTGTGGTGGGAGAAAGAGCGAGAGAGTGAGAGAGAGAGAGAGAAAGAGAGAGACTATGTGCTGTGTGTATGTGCCTGAGTCACTATTTGCAAAACGACTTAATGTGTTTGTGCTGACAGCCGTTAAGATTCCATCCTTTTCTTAAGACACTCATCTCCTGTCGTCACATAACTTGTCAGCAGCCTTCTTTGTGTGTATTTAAATGCATTCTTTATCACATGCATCACCATCAATACCACACGAGTGGGTGTTCTTAACATCTTGAAACCTGGTGATTTGGTCTTTTCCAGCAAAAATTAAGTCAAAGTGCTCCGTTTTCCAAAATACACCTATTTCGAATAAGTTATATTCACTTATTATTTTATAAATGATACCAACAACAATAGATGTGTACAGTTACTGTTTTGTCATCCTCGCTACTCTGTCCATCAATGAAAAGTGCCTGCTATTTGCCAGATAATAAATAGGACATGGATTTAATAGTGACCAGTGGTAATGCAAGTGGCATCAAATTGAATTCATTAAACACACCTTCCTTGCTCCTTATCATTGCTTGTCCAGTTATAGACTAAGACTAATCTTGTGGTAATCCTTGTCTCTGAATTCATCCCTGGACGATTTTTATGGTTGGTGGACTGATCTCAACACAGCAGTGATGCAGAGGTGTGTAAAAACCCAAGCATCTCATACACACACACACGCACACACACACCACACACACACACACACACACACACACACACACACACACACACACACACACACACACACACACACACACACACATATTAGTCAGCGCATCAGAATAGTGTCCCAACCCAATAATATTGGTTCAGCTGTGGTCCTGTAGTGGTTGTTTTACACTGATGGATGGTGTAAAGGGGGATAACCAAATGTGCAACTCTAAATGAGTAATAATGGAAGCAATATTCCACATGGTGTTATGGGAAATCACAGGGTGGTGTGATTCGAACTAAATAACTGTTATCCTCCTGAAACGGATTTATGTGCGAAAACAGCATATCTCAAAGAGTTCTAGTCTTTCTATACCACAGTTATTTGCCAACAATTACAGTTGTTCCTGTGTATCTGCAAGGAATTGGGATAGGACCCCTGTGGATACAAAAGTCTATGGTTCTTAAGTAATGAGAGTAGATCACTTATAATAACCTAACACAATTTAAATGGGATGTAAATAGTTGCTATCCTGTATTCCTTAAGGAATAATGGCAAGAACAGACAATTTTCTCATCTACGCCTTTAAGGGATTGTGTTTGACCACTTAATTGCTCTTTGTTTAACTTTTTTTTTTTTTTTTTTACAGAAAGCAAGGGTGCGCATAGCACAAGTAGCAAATAAATGAGACGCAAGGTGAACACTGTTCAAACAATGAGTAGTGGAGAGAGAATGAGGATCTATGAAACGGCAGGGGGGTAATAAAGCAGGGTGTGTCTAGACATCACTACATTCAGGTGTATTCAGTATCATGCTCAGCATGCAGAAAATTCAAGTTTTGCATTTCTGAACTTTCAGGATTTCTTCTTTTCTTCAACTAAGCCTGAATATTTTTGAGTCATGTTTAGTTGAATCTTTCTGGAGATGTGGACCCTGCAGATATGGAGGGCTGACTGAAAGATAGGAGAGTGTCTTTTTTATGTTAATTCATGTTTAATTCATGTTTTGAATTTGCACACTTTAATACATCGGCTCTAGTAAAGTCTCTCTATCTATATCTAGCTCTCTGCAATTTTTAGTCTGCAAAATAAAATGGCATCTCATGCATTTGATGAAAACAAGTTGGTTCTTGTTATCACTTATGTTATAGTAGAAAAAAAACTGCTAAAATATAAAAAGCACAAGCCCTGAAGATTTTTTTTGTAAGATAAAGAGAGAAGACTCTGGCACTGGAGACTCCTTACTTCCATAAAGATTAAATAAAGGGCTCCTCGCACTCAGTTTCACAGATCATTGATCTTCGTTACACAAGAACAGATCAAAGTGTTATATTAGACGAATTAGATTATGTGACACATCCTCCATACAAGTTTCTGTAAATAGGCTGTTGCTATAGAAACGATAATGTATTTTACAAAAGGCAGGTATTATAATAAGTCTTACATACTGACCAATCAGAATAAAAGGCTAAACAACGCTGTGGTTTAATTGCATAAATATATTTAACAAAGTTGACAATTTGTGTGTGTGTGTGTAATCTTACAGAAGGGAGTTTGTGAACTTGTAAGAATTGTGCATTGTGACTGGAGCAGGGGGTGAACATCCGCTGCTGTTCGCGCCCCTCCTCCACACACACACACACACACACATACAGTGTGAGTGTGTTGGATTCACGGGCAACCTGAATGCAACAAAGACGCGAACGGACGAGAGACATAACCGGGCATGGCGCACAGCTGAGAGACCGTAGCGACGCGTTCTTTTTGAAGTGACGTCACGCAACTGATGCTTCGAAGCCGAGCGTGTTTTGTAGATTCTGCGTGCGCGTGAGTGTGCCTGAGCGCGCACGCGCCTCGGTCTCGGGCTGAAGGCGGGATCTGGAATCCGCTCTCCGCGCGCACCGCTAACTGACACCGCTTCACGGTAACTACTCAGGCTCGCACGTGAAGCAGGAGGGATAAAACGCAGCGTGGACACACCCGCGGGAAACTTGTGCCGGAGACGCGGACCTCACGGAGTTTTTGGGTCCAACCCCCTTCGCCACTCACTCACTCAGTCACTCACGCGACTACACCTATATTGCCCTCGTGCATTTAAACGCTTAGAGTGACAGCTCGCGCATGAGAACGGTTTTGAGCGTTTGATCCTGGCAGAGCAGAGGAGAAGAAAAGACACTTCATATAGATTCAGGGCAATGCAGCTTTTGTAGACTTGAAAGGTCTTTTCGCAAGTTTTAAACGAGGAGACTCGAAATATCATTTATCACTTCTTGTATCTGAGGATCTGGCATCCCTGCAAGATAAAGACATTTGACCCAGAATTGTGAACATGGCATCATCACTGTGGCATGGGATGCTCTGGAGATGGACACTGGTTCCTTCAGTCCTAGTGCTTTGTCTGTGTGGGACACACACATTTGGAGATGATGAATTCAATGCAGAGGTAACTGTTTTCAGTTCATTCAAGTTTCATTCTCTTCTCTTTTTTTTTGTTCTGTAATGATGCATTTCTTATAGTAATTTATGTTATATGTTATATCCCATGTTATGGGCAAGGATTTGTGTGAACAAGTACCTAATACTACATGAGCACTTTCTATTAAAAACAAACAAACAAACAAACAAAAAACAAACATTATCTTGTCGCCTTGCACCTCCAGGATCCGGTTTTGATTCTGATTCTGTGTACATGGAGTTTGCACATTCTCCCAATGCTTGGTGGGTTTCCTCCGGGTACTAAGTTTTCCCCCCAAATACAGATTAGGCCAAATTGCGTCCCAAAAATGTGTGTGATGGATTGGCACCCCGTCCAGGGTGTACCACACCTGCCCTAAGTCTTCTTTGGATAGGCTCCAGGCCCCCTACAATACTGTTTACAGAATTCCGCGGTGTATCTACAATGAGCGAGTGAGTGTCTCTTAATGTGTGCGTGTTTAGGATGGTGTTTTCCTAATTTTATTTTATTCACACTGCATCTTTTGTACATTCCGGATGTATCTTTATTATAGAAAAATGCATGTGATATATCTTTAATTAACCTATCATTATTAGCTTGTATGCACTGAGTACATACTATACATACAAACCATGTTTTCTTGATAGAGACAAGGAAAAGTACTTTTATTTAACATAGAAGTAAATCAAGCGTATGCAACTGTGCTATACAGTAGCCAAAAATGAAAGGCATGAAGGTGTGTACTCAGTTTTGTTTGTCTCTACATGTGATAGAGATAATGTCTGGACTTTACCCCAAGCTGCACCCACTCGTGGTCATTCTGTTCACCATAGTGCTTCTCAACAACCAATTCAGGATTTACAAAGCATGTGTGTGTGTGTGTGTGTGTGTGTGTGCATTTGTGTCTGTATCCTGTTTAGCCACACCTCAGCATCCATTTCTTCCTTCTGTGTTATCTCTCGTCATTGTGACAGAAAGGTGTTAGACATTCTGAATGAGTATGATTAGAAAAAGTCATTCTACTAGTAACGTCTATTTTAATCACAGGTTCTGGAACGAATATTTTCGCACACATCCAACTAGACGCCTTGGCAGTTTTAGAACTGAGAATGCAAGAGAATGTCTTGTGTCTCACAGTGGTGGTGTGTGAAGTGTGGGCTTGTTCATGGTCTACCACCCTGTGCATAAGAGGACTAGTGTGGTTCGCTCCCTGTCATTAGTGGCCTGGCGCACAGGCAGTTGAACTGACAGGAATACACAAGCCAGTCGCTTAAAACTCCCACAAGTGTGCAGACATCGCTGTGGAAATTGATTCAGTCAGACAATGCATGCTCGATGAGCGGATGCAGAAATAGATCACCCCAAACACACAAACACATCTTTAAGTTGACATCATGTTCCTATTCAGCACGTAGGTGAGCTTTAATTTGATTAAAACCACCAGTGATGAAGGATGACTCAAATAGTAGCTTGTGTCATCCTCTTACTGGACGTTTGCAATTTCCCCACCAGATGCCATGTATGGACTTCCTGCAACTTGGTCCTGTGTGCAATGAGGTTATTGGCAGGATGTGAATGAGGTGTATTAATAGGGACTTCTTCCAGGTGTGTGTGGGTACATCACTATGAGATGACAGTCTGCCTCCTACTAGAAGTCTCACTAGACGTGCACTTACCTAGCTGTCTGCCTTTATACATACTGTAAGTAAGGAGATGCATTGAACTCTTTGCAAATAGGGAAACTTTTCTTTTTTGTATGACTTACGATCGGCTTTTTAAAAATTATTTCCTGCGGTCAGAAACACAAGGCAGTTATATGATCATATAATATTGATATAAATGTCATGAGCCTGACAAATGCATCGTCACTTTCCATATCCAAGTCAATAACATTCAATAAAGGTTTCTAGGTTTATTGTTTTTTGTTGTCTACTTATGTTTGTAAACATTAATCTAATCAATCAGAGATTTTGAATACGATTGACAATCCTTATTTTAAAAAAAATATTGATGTGTAATTTAGTGTAAAATGTGCATTGATACAGAATTGCTTAAGAGAGCATCAGGTATTTTCCCCATCCTTATTCCAGCCTCTGTGACTCTGAGCTTCAACATTGAAAATGCTTAAGGGTGCAATCAAGACAGAATAAACATCTGAAGCTGATTAGGTCAGATTGGGAAAGAGTGCACTTTTTTTATATATTGAATCAGACAAGCCCATGCAGGCCACAGTGCTAATTTTGTAGTGGAGTGTGTGAGCAGTGTAGAGTGACTGAGCCAGCCTGAGAATGTGCGTGTCACACAAAGTGCAGGATTGCACCGGTGACAGGGTCTTAAAGTAGTCTTAAAGATGGGCCTGTTTACTTAAGCTGCCGTAATGTCCATTTGGCTCTGGTTACTAAACAAACAGTGCTCTGATTAAGTCTCCTGACAACCCCGGCAGGACGAGTCGTCCCACCTTGTCTGGCTCGCACAAAGCTGTGGATCAGACGAACCAAAAACCGTGGGAGGAAAAGGACTAGCTTAAAAACCATGCATCATTTTTAAGTGAAAACGTCTCCTCTGTCTTGGCTCCTGGGGCATCACTGGGTTCTTGGCCCGTGTCACTATTGTCATTTTCCCGTAACCCCTAAAGGTCACACCTGAAGATTTAGGGGTTTAGGGTTAAGGCTAGTGTCTCCGCTATGCTGCTCACAACTATCCATGTCCGAGACATGCTTGCATTAAGAATCAGCGGTTAGAATGGCAGAATGCATTCGAAGCATCGACTTTTGGCTCCGCAGGCCCTTTGAAGCAACATCCTTGTTATCCTTGTTGATGTTATGAGAAGGACTCGATTCCTTGGCCCGCTTTAGTGTTAGAAAAGGGAAAGGACAGGGCAATGGGGGCTAGGAGTCTGCTTTCAGGCCTGCTCGTTTTTGCTGCATGGTGATTAGTGAATGCAACAGCTGTTTTCCGAATCCACAAACAGAAACAGAGAGGGATGATTTGGGCTGCAGGGCTCCCAGGCAGCTGAGGAGCAACAATGACATGTTTTGTCTTTGGCCGACTGTATCAGAGAGAGATGCGAAAAAGAAAGAAGGAGCAGAGAAAGATGTAGGCGGGTGGGGAGGGTTTATGAGGTCTGTAGTACACAGGGAGCCAACTGTATCACTTCCCGAAGGCCAGTCTCTGTCCGATCTTGCCGTTAACCCTTGGCTTGCCTTGCTTCTCACTCGGTCAGCCCAGAGACCTTTGTCTTCTCTGTCTGAGGGCTTCACTGCTGATGTTTCTTTCCATTAGCATTTAAAATATAATCACCTTCAAGGCACCTAACTCTTTGAATTGAGACGGGTAACTATAGGTGCAAAGATGAATTTCTTTTAGTTTATCAATGCTTTATAAGGTAAATGAATCTATGAATCCTGAATTCTTCAATTTGCTATACACAAAATGCATCACTGCTCTCAACATGAACATCAAATCACGTATCGGAGATTTCAGCCTGATACAAATGTCCGACCTCTGAATATCAGCTGATACAGCAGTTTTAACAAAACCTAACAATCATTCATTAGCCTAGCAGACGTTCTCCCAAAGTAGATTACGTTGGCTGGTTTCTTAACGAGCAAATCAGGGGTGACGGTGTTAAAGAAAAAAGACTTTCGGAGAGTTCATGATGAAGAATCCTTGAGAGAAACCAGACTCAAGTGGCAACCTGTCGTCTTCTGGGTGACACCTGATAGTCAGACACTCCGCGTGCTTCTGCTGCCAAGTCACATGCATTATGATGAGATGCTTAACATAGACCCCGTCCTGTTGTCTGCATTATGTCAGTCCGGATCACACAGACGTTTCTTTCTTTTTTCTTTTTTTCTTTGGCATAGCATGCATTTCATTTACATTTAGGCATTTGGCGTCATTATTGCATCAATTGAGCAGACCAAAATGTTAGCGAATCAGTAGCTCCTGATTCGCATTGCTTGGTCTTTTAACCTAACGGCAAAATCTGTGTTGGATTTGAATCGAAGAACAGCCGCTTTACATTTGCTGAAAGCATGAGCGTGTGTGTGGGATCAGGGACCAGTCTCGCATTCTTACATTCCCAGTCTTTGTGATAGTAGTATCAACCATCGCTGGTCCTTGGCTCTGCATGAATTTCGGCACTGCAATAACAGTGTTTTGTGTTTTATTTCATTTTTTTTTTTATCCACATTTTTTGTACTTTTTGCTCCTTTTGCATCTCTCTCTCTTTCTCTCTCTTTCTCTCTTGCACCGTTTTTCCATCTTCCACTTGCTTTTTCACTTGATCTTGATTGCTCCCACTCCCTCCCCCTCTCACTTAATGACCAGAAAGATGGCATGCGCCCAAGCCTCAGGAATAAAAGCGCTTTCCAGTCGTTAGAGTCTTGGCTGACATTGTGCTGGACACACACACACACACACACACACACACACTCACACACATACTGCATTAAAGTCGTTCTACAGCACCCTGCTCGTGAAGGACCCGGTAATGCAAGTGACTCTTAAGGTCCTTTTGAAGGAGTAACCGGCTCGCTGGCTCTTGCCTGGCACTTGCTTTGTATGCACGGCGGAGGATCCTGTGATAGCACTGAAACGCTTTCTCTTTTTAAAAGCGGCCCCTTTTATGCAGCTCCTGCTCAGAGCTGGAGAGCTGCCTTTATTCCGCCGCCCTACAATAAATACCTATCAGAAATAATTCCCAGGACTCTTGGGAGAGCCAGACAAAGATGTGTCCTGAATAAAAACCTGGAAATTAGTGCACTTTTCATAAGAAGGCACAGCTCACAGAGGTTAGWATCATTGGCTCCCCACTGAGCCGGCAGGAGCCCCACACCCACAGGGCCACGGATAACTCGGAGGAACACAGAACTTATCCATGGGGCAAGGTGTGTCCTACACAGCGTGGCTATTCATCATGTCGTCATCTCCACCCCCACCCCCCTCCACCCGCTTCACTCCCAGCCCCGAGTCACAGAACAAGCACAACGGGAAAGGACAAGAGCTGCTCCTGCTGTTCTGAATAGTTAGCTATTTATATTACACACTTAAAAAAAACATATTAAACTCTAAACTGTATTGGTTTGCAGCTTTCTAGGAAATATTATTAGAAAGGTGCGTATAGCTTTAATGTATCGTTACTATAAAACATAATTACAGAGCACTTTTGCACATTAAAGCATTTCTAGGTGCACCATAACTATTTCTTTAGGAGAAAGATACAAATTATAAGGGTATTAATTATGTGGCGGTTCACAATATGAAGGAAAGGTGTAGTTTCATAGTTTTTTTTTTTATGGGTTTATAGACAACCTTGGAAATTTTAAACATGCAAGTTGTGATATTTCTAAAAATGTCATTTTTCATTATAATCTGAGTTACTAGGCTTTAGTAGAAAACACAAGCATCAGGCATGCGACGTATTTTTACCTTTGCTGGAGACATTATCAGTTCGCACTGAACCAGTATTTATTTATTGATTGATTGGTTTATTTTTTATCAATTATTTTTTCTCCCACCGATTTGCTCATAGCCGATTCCCACCCATCACTAGGGCACTCGCCGGTCAAGGCCACAACCACCAACCACGGAAGGCAAAGGCTATCACGTGYTTATTCCGGGACACATGACGCTAGTCGACCATATCTTTTTCGCACTGCTCACTGTTCGCGCACCATAGGGAGCGGTGTAATGACCCATGATTGATGTGAGACTGCTAGAAAGCCACCCATCTCTCCCCACCCTCCCCTGAGACACCCTGGCTGTAGGAGGCTAAAGCATCACCCGGAACCTCAAACTTGGGATTTCCGGATATTAGTGGCGAGCTGGTTATTGCTGCGCCACTCAGGGGGCGGCACTTATCTACTTCCTCGCTATTACACCATTACACACTCCAGTCAATTAAAGTGTAAAAAAAAAAAAAAAAAAAACGATGATTTCTACACATAAACAATTTTACCATGGAATAGGAACAGTACTTTGAAAGTCCAATGGTACCTGCATCATGATCTGTGGAATTTTTGCTAGTACTTTTTGCTGATATAGTACACATTCCACACTATAGCAAATATACTTTGGTATAACAGTACATGTACTGTAGTATGGTACATGGTAGTATGGAATTATGGAACACACACCAAGATACTGTAAAAATATTTATACAGAAGATGCACTATAACAAATGCAGTAGTATGTACTAACATATCTAATATGGTACAGTAGGAACAAACATATTACTTACCTGCTGAACTTTGGATAGCCACTGCGGTACCGAATACGTGCCATGGTATTCACCAAAGTATTGTGGTACACACTTTAGTACTACTACACGGTAGCCACTGAGGTGTCTCAGTACCTACCCTGATATTCCTCAAAGTACACATTCAGACCATAGTACTGTACTAAGATACGGTGATACCTAAGTACCTAACCTAGTACTCTATAAGTGCCGACCATTGTAATGTCTAAAGTTCCCACGGTAATACTATGGTATACTATTTTATGAAATGCATTAAAGACAAAATTAACCTCCATCAAAATGTTGATCTGATTTATAACAAAAAGAAATGGAGATTCAGGTATTTTTCCGCTTTTTTAGACTTCTCGAGCTCTCCTGCAGTTTTGTCTATAGCTGGAAGCCAGGTTTACACTGTGTAACAAGTGACCTGATTTTGCTGTTATGGACATAAACAGGACCCTAAAAGGATTCAAGATGTCATCGGTTTACACTGGCTGTCCTAGAACAAACAATGTTATGTGCTCACTGGTGTCCAATTCATAATCAAAGGTTGTTTTGATTAATGACATCAGCGGAACCTTTCGTTGAATTACAGATCTTTCATTAGAGGCTCTTTATCGTATATAATATGACATGTAGAACACATGTTGTCCCCCAGTCCATTATAGAATTAGAGAAGAATTTACTGGGATCATTTAAAGCGATTATCTTAACAGAYKGCTGAGTGTAAAACTGGCTTAATTAAGTAGACCAGTTTAATGATGTGACAGGACATGCGAAGGTGTTTCATGTTCTATGYGTATAGTACTGTAAATCTGCTGATTCAAAATAATTTTAGCTCTTTGAGTACAATTAAAAACAATGTAAGTTGAATCAGACTAAACCACCTGGATTGAAAGCAACGWAAATATAGACACCCTGTCCCGCTTTGTGTTGGGGAAGTGGGGGGAGAAGACGGGAYGACTCCACACTCTGGATGGCAGCTATGGGGGGTTTCCATGCCTGTGCCCAGAAACAGGGCCATCTATTCAGCTGTCTACAACACGCAGAGGCGGTACAAAGGCCTGACTCTTCTGGAGCCATGGCGAAGGAAGGCGAGTTCAGCCTAGATAACCATGCAGAAACCCTGTTCCCGGTGCAGGAGAAAGAGGGGTCATTATAAAGGGCGGTGACCCCAAAAACCTCCTGAGTCCAGTGGGACATCTCCATTAACCTTGTGATAATTAAGGCCAGCCCATGCATACGTGGCAATGCACCTTTGTTGCCACCATTGTGCCCCTCCACGTGGGTTTAGACAGTTTTTTGCTGGACAATTTCTTTTGAGTCCAGCWGTAATGGTAGACCTTGTTTTGAAAACGTGTTACACCAAGAACAGACTAAACATTTATTTTGGACATGTTTTGGAATAAAGCATCCAACAAATGGTCCAACAAAGGAATTGATACTTTTTCAAAAGGGTCTGAAAAGATCGTCCAGTGACTCGGTAGACAAGGAAACGCCTTTTGTATATTTTTCCCCCTTAGTGAAAAATAAGTCTTTGTGGGTTTTAAAATGATCCTGATTTATTKTCTGGTGTGTGTATATAAAATACTGTCATGAAGACGACTGCACGGATGCGAGTAATGAAAGCCAGAGATGCGTAATGTAAACCCTATAAGTAGATGTCAGTTGTTTGTACAGTTGTTGGTCGTTCTGATGTGTCCAGAAACTGCCGTATGGAGGCAGGGTTAGGCCGGAAGGTCTAATTACTATAACCACAGGGCAGGAATAATGACATGAGAGCTTCATTATGTAATTGCACTAATTGGCTAATTAGGTCAAGCCACCTACATTGCGCTAGAGGGCCGAATCAGAACTTTAATTCCTCCATCATTTCCTATTAGTATGATCACAAGACTCGTTTGCTATTGGGAGCCCAAACTCCCACGTATGCATCTGGTTACATTCAAGCGTACACCAAGGCTTTGCTCCATAGGAACTGTCTAATCTCAGCCATCCAGTAAGACCTATAAATGTAGGGGATTTCTCTAGTTGTATTCGGTATCCTGTCGGTTAGTGTGATCACTGACTGTGAACTRTTCAGCTGGACAATTCCCACTGATCAATAAACACATAAGCAGATTCTTTAGAAGTCTTCCTGTCTTGTGGTTCATTTTGTTCAAGCTGCATACTAGCCTTTACTTGGGGCGTGTAATATGACCTACCCAGATGGTGTTGCCTTTCCCTCAATCTGTAGCCACTTCTGCCCTGGATTTATCTTCCAATCTGGAGCTGTATTAAATATCTGAGCAGAACAGGTGTGGTAGACTACGACTCTGTACTCCAGCCCTCTCACGCACGATGTACTTCTGCTGTCCAAGCTATAAAAGCCTGTGACACTTAATCTGGGTGATCATTGTGGTGTTAAATTTCCTTGTTTGTCTCTCTCAGTCGTGGCTTCGGACGTACGGGTACCTCCCTCAGGCGAGTAGGCAGATGTCCACTATGAGATCGGCTCAAATCCTGTCCAACGCCGTCAGTGACATGCAGAGATTCTATGGCCTGGAGGTCACAGGAGAGATGGATCCAGCAACTATACAGTAAGACTCCTATGGTGTTCATTGCTTTAATAAGTGTGCTGCGGTCTTCCTCGCATGAGCTCCACTTCTCCTCTTACCATAGAGCATTCCTGGACAATTCGAGACTTTAAAACTACCATTGGTATAGTATGGCTGATTGATAGACTATGAGAAAGTATTAAATTATTGTAAATTATGGCTTTGAATGGCTGCTACAAAGAATTCCAGCTGGTCCTCTGGTTTGTCTCTTTGAGTAATTTTAAAGGATCCATGTTAAACCCTACAACCGTATTTACCTTTCAAAGAGGAGGGAGAATATAAATGCTTAAGCTAACGCCAAACCCTAAAGAATGCCATTTATCCTAAAAGTGTATTTGACATTGAAATGCCTCGTTGATCTTCTCCGTTCTTCTTCTTCCAGTGCCATGCAGAGGCCTCGCTGCGGTGTTCCGGATAAGTTTGGGGGTCAAATCAAAACGAATGTTCGCAGGAAACGTTACGCCCTCACTGGCCACAAGTGGGACAAAACCCATTTGACCTTTAGGTATATATCTAGAAGCAGTGTATACGGTGGAACCTCGGATAGCGAGGAGCGCTTTTTACTTTTTTTTAAATGTTAAGTGCAGGTTAATTTGTTTGATTTTTACTTTATATGTTGTATTAATAATTTTGATGTATTTATTGTTTTGGGCTGTAGAACGAATAATTTGAGTTTTCATTATTTCTTATGGCAAAATAAAATTTGGTTTACGAGTATTTTGGAATACGAGCCCGCTTCCGGAACAAATTATGCTCGTAATCCAAGGTTCCACTGTACCTTGAAAAAAAATGTCATGTTGGGTTCATTTTTAGGTTAACGGTTCRCAATGTGTTCCTTTATCAGCATACAGAACTATACCCCTAAGATCGGCGAGTACAACTCATTCGAAGCCATCCGTACGGCATTTAAGGTGTGGGAGAAGGTAACACCGCTGACGTTTGAAGAGATTCCATATTTGGAGGTCAAATACGGCCGGCGGAAGGAACCCGACATCATGATCTTCTTCGCCTCTGGTTTCCACGGTGACAGCTCCCCGTTTGATGGCGAGGGTGGCTTCCTGGCACATGCCTACTTTCCTGGTCCGGGCATGGGCGGCGATACGCACTTTGACTCAGACGAGCCGTGGACGATTGGAAACGAGAATTTACAAGGTGATTCAGTGCAAACGAACTCCTGAAAAGCTTAAAGAATTTTCCTTTTATACCATCACAAAAGCCACCTCCAGTGCATAAAACATGTTTACAATATACCAGTGAACTTTCGAAATCCCCTCAATTACCATCGGTATAGTGACCCGGTCCACTCTAACAATGTGCAGAATTACCATTTATGACTCCTGATACACGCAAACACATTTCCCCCCTATTATTTAACCCATGTGAATATGTTTAGGTCGTTTTATACGCCAGGCTGGTTTGGTTTTGCTCTTTACTACGGTGTCTATAAAATTAGAAAATAGCTGAGTGACATCACAGGAGTTCCCATTGCCAGCTCCCACATGCTGTGATCGAGTGAAAGGTCGGACTTTATAGTTTTCTGAGTTTTCCCGAGTTTTTGTCTCTCTTGCTTACTGCTGACRCCTATTGACTTGTGTACTCATTAACCAGTTGTTTTGTGCTGCACAGAGTTCAGATGAACAGACCCAGAGATGGTTATTTTTGAACATATTAGTGATAAAAGATATGTATATGACTATTTTTAACAACAACAACAAAAAAAAACATTCATTTCATGTAAAGGAGGAAGGATGATTTAGTTCCGCCATGCCGTTGAATAGCTGAGATTTGATTTTCCTCCAAAGGTTTTGCGTCCGATGAGATCATAAGGATTACATCACAAGGACTTGTCTGTCTTTTCTTCTTCTCTTTCCTCCTTCGTCGGGAGTCACACGGCAAGATAAAGAGAAACTCTTTTGCTGTGAAAGCACTTCAGTGAGGGTTTTACTGAATGCCCAGCATGTCGGACGTACAGAATAGACCTGAACTTTGGGTAATTAGAGGTGCTATCATGCTGCCAGCAAGCGAGATCTAATCGGCAAGAATTTGAATTGGCACCGCGTAATTATCATTCATGGGGAAGCACCACATCAGAGYAMAACTTGGATACCGCTTCAGAAGGGGGTGTGTTTTCAGCTAGCTTCCATTGGCTTTAGATCCCACAGAGTTTCCTTTGTGGCCAGCCGTCTCAGTCTCCGTCCCAGCTGTGCGCTGTCCTGTATTGACCGCGCATCCTCATGCCCGTTCTTACACAAAACCAGCTTTCAGTGGCAAGTGTTGGACGTACGTCTGTGCCCACCCGACCCTCCGCCTGTCAAAGACCATCATTGATTTAGCAGCCTGAGGCCATTAGAACGACCATTTAGCGCTCCTCCTATCTGTCGAAAGCCATTAGCTCTAATATCATGGTGTCCCAGAAAATCCCTGAACAAGCAGCTCTTCAGTGACCCTCCGAGCTCTATGAAGACGCTTAACACTCAGATCGCACCGATGAACACGGAGGAAGTA
Source organism: Clarias batrachus (assembly GCA_003987875.1). NCBI lineage: Eukaryota > Metazoa > Chordata > Actinopteri > Siluriformes > Clariidae > Clarias > Clarias batrachus. Next base: position 93,463 of record QMIH01001583.1, on the reverse strand, counting down.
ATCAATCATAGTTCTTCCTTTGTCTATCGCAACTGAGGAATCACAGAGACCCATTTGCTCAGAATTAGATCTACAAATCAAGCTGACAGCTGCAAAATGGAGACGGAGTATAATTCAAAGCAGTCAGAGAGTGCACTGCCTTTACAGACGTTTCTGTAAATCATTACAGTCATCACCATCTGTGTATTACAAATGTCCTGCATCAAACCCACATGCAGCCCATACACACACACACACACGGACTCTCAACACTCACAACACAGACACACACACACACACACGCACACACACACACACACACGCACACACACACACGCACGCGCACACACGCGCACAAATGCTGACATGTCCGAATAAGAACACAGGATACTCCGTTCCGATTCATTACTCCTCCCTCTTCACTTCAGGCCGGCAGCGTGCCGGTTGACCCGAGGTCACCGAGACTACTGAGGTCTCAAACAAAGGACAGTTTGAGTGCCTCCTTGTTTTTAACACCAATCTGTAACTCATGCACAAGCGCTCAGGCCTAGCCTGAGTGCTCGACTGTGTTTTGTTCATGCAGCCTCCGGTATAGGAAGAGCGAGCTTTACCAGACGTCTCCTTTGCGTACCATATACCGTACTGGCAATGCGCTTATCGTGCAGGATTTGAAATCTAATCTGTCTCATGTATCTCAAACCTAATCGTAACCTAATAACCACCTTAAGTAAAGTATATTTTTAGCTGAGTGGATGGTAGTGCAGAGTGTATCATGGTTATTCATTGTAATCACCTCAATACATACTATTGCTATATAACACAGCAGTTTGTTCTGGCTTATCAACACGTATCCCATTTCACTTCATTAATATTATCGAATTTCTGTCTCTTTATCTCTTCCTCCATGTGCACCATCCTGTGCAGGAAACGATCTGTTTCTGGTAGCAGTGCATGAGCTGGGTCATGCTCTGGGTCTGGAGCACTCGAATAATCCATTGGCTATTATGGCTCCCTTCTACCAGTGGATGGACACAGAGAACTTCCAGCTTCCGGAGGACGATCTCCGAGGCATCCAGCAGATCTATGGTAATCTTTATAATCCAAGACGTTTGTTATGTCTAATGCAATATTAGAAAATACTCCATGTGGTTTTCTCTAGAGGTCTTTTGCCTTGTTGAGCCTAGGGTCAGGAAAGCAGATTTGAAGTCCTTTAGAGCAAGGGACGCTTTGGTTTGTCCATCTGGAGGAAGCTAGAACCGTTAAGTGTCCAAGGTTCCTCCCTGACCTGACCAGTTCTCAATCCTTTGGTTCAGTGGTAGCTCAGGTGGTTCTGGTTCTGGGATTCTGAGCAGAAGATCAGTGGATCAAGCACTAGTTCCACCGAGCTGCCACTATTGGGCTCTTGAGCAAGGCTCTTAACCCTGTCCTGTCCTATCATGGTTGATATGCAGAGAAAGAATTTCACTGTGCCGTAATGTATATGGGACAAATAAAGGCTTAACTTCTCATCCTGTTCATAAGTAGCTTATCAACGGGATGAGAAGATAAGCCATTTCCTCTTCACTACCTTCTTTGGTAGTGATTCTTTGGTTTATCCATTGAAAGTTCCAAGTAGGTCCTCTTTAGGAAGCTAGAAGCATGAACCATTAAAAAAAAAACATTGGAAGCTTTGAGGAACATCGTCCAAAGCTATGACCAAAAAAAAAACATTTTAATAATGTCACCACAGTTGATGTTATTAACTCTGGTCTGGTGTCATTCGAAATGTTTTTCCTCATGCTGTTTTGGGTTCATTTGTGTTTGACATTAAAGCACAGCTGTCTAATGGGTCTTTAACATTTTCTGCTTTGGTGTTATTTTTGAGCAAGTAGCAGAGGAGTTGTTTCCACAGCATGCCTCATAGCTACTGTGACTGTGTCACCACAGCTCTAGGGCTGCTTCCCAAAAGAATTTAGTGCTCAGAACGCTGACACTCCTGTCCATTTATTACAAGACACTCCAAACAGCGCTAGACCACCTTCTGTTTGAATATTTCACCAGGTTTGTTGCATTTTCTCGTTGTTTTCCTGCAGGACCTCCTAACAGTTCCCCAACTCAGGCTCTACCCACTGTGACCCCCCGTCGTCCCAACCCGCCGAAGAACCCACCAGGAGCCCCACCACGTCGTCCAGACAGACCGCGCACCACCGACCGCCCAGATCAGTATGGTCCCAACATCTGCGAGGGCAACTTTGATACGGTCACTGTCCTCCGCGGAGAGATGTTTGTTTTCAAAGTGAGTCGTAGGCACCGTAACGTCCTACACAAATACTCGCTGGGTGTGTGCTTTAGTATATGCGTGTGAGTGTGTGTGTGCACAGGAATGAGTCTTAGGTTTGTAATCTAGTGTGTAATGGGATCTGACAAGCATACAGTCAGTTGTTAGTCGGTTAAGCAGGTAGGAAATTGGGTGAAAAACGAGGCACTGTGTTCCCAGTGGGACCTTGCTTCATTCTGTCTCCAAGTTCTCTTAGTAATAGCTCAGAAGGAGTGCCAAGTTCCATCTGTTTCATCTGCACCTGAGGACCAGGCAGAGACTTCAGGCCTGGTCTCAATAAGCCTCCAGAGGGTTTGTGGCCTATAAAACCTCCGTCCTGGACTCAGTTATGGGCCATAAAAGAGAGGTTCTGTATCACTGGGCTCTGGAATTCATCAGGAGATCCACGGGATACAGGGGCATGTTGTGACCTCGAGGTGAACGCCTCACTGGAGCTGGGCGTTTCCGGGGCTTTAGCTGAGGATTTATCTGCTGTATTGGATGTTCTTGGGTTAGGTCGTTCCATCATGTGATTTCTCATTTATAAAAGAAGCGGCTGTCTCGTTTCGTCCCTTCCCTTGTAATCGGAATGACAAGGATTAGGTCTTTTGATCTTTGCTTGTCTTCTATTAAGTTCTCTCGTCCTTTTTGTCCCTTTTGCAATTTGGCTGGCGGATGGCACAAGATGATATTTCCTGCAGTCGTGGATTAAGTTATAGAAGCATTTTGAAGTATAATACAGACGTTTTGAAACCGAGGATGATTTTTGGTCTGATCGCGTAGTCGAAGTGTGATGTATGAACCTGCAAATGCTCCACCGTCTCGGAATCAGAGTCAGAGTTATTGACCAACGATGTTAACGCAGACAAGGAATCTGACTCCGAAGTGTGCAGACATAAATAACAGTGAACATATTGCCAATACATTATACACACCATTCAAGCAATATACAAGAAARCGGAGTATAGAAACAGATCATACTGTAGGGTGTCGGTGTGCATGATGCCGTGTACTGTATAAAGCAACAATGTGCAGATCGTACGACACAGTGGATACAGTATAATATATTCTGTATGTGTAGTGCAAACAACGCATGTATCCGTGTGTAATATTAATTTGTACCGTGTAAAGAAACGTGAGGAAAAWCCCCTTATAAAGGTTTAGGTAATTTCCTGCGGCCTGAGCTGCTAACAAGTTTTCTCCATTACATGAATAATTAAAATTTTATAAGGCCAATAAGGCAAATGAAAGCTGTTATCCGACATGTGGCGAGCCAAACCCGAACCTAATTTAACACGCTGCGTTCCAGCCGGTTTCTGAAAGCTGATGTGTTATTTTGCAGCTGGCAACGACTTCATAAGTAACTAATAGGTCTTGGAGTAACTCGGATGGGTTTGACCAGCTGAGTTACATTTAAAAAGCTTAGTGTAGACTTTCAAAAGATACTCGGTGCGTTCGGGGTAGGTCATTCGGAGTAGCGTTAATAAAAGACAGATCTGTGATTCGTGCAAGTCTCAGAAGGGAGTTAGACTGTCCGGGTTCTTACGCGTGAAATATGTCTTGGCCGTGTGTAAAGAAAGAGGTGTTGTACGGGTTGGTGGATGGACCTCGCTGGAGCGGATGGGTTAAATTTAGAGCCTGCTAGCTGAAAAGTCTGACTCGTACTTTCATTTGGCTCGGGTGTTTCACAATCTCGGGGACTTGGCCCGGAGGCAGAGAAACAGGAGAGTGAGCTTGCTCAGTCCTTGGTGTGGGTCTTGAGTGTGTAGCCTGTAGATTGACATGCTGAACAGGTGGACTGCATTTGAGGTTCGCTATAGATATTATGACTTCAATTGATTCATTCGGTTATCGCATGCATAGAAATGCTTGTAGAAGATTTTTTTTTTTCCTGCTCAGACCTCGAATCTGTTTTTGCTTTTTTAATATTAGTGGTATTCCTTTAGCAGTTGCTTGGTATACACTATTTATAAACCATCAGCAAATATTAATCTACCGCCATCAACAATCTTTGTTAATTAATTCATCTTTCATCTTTTGAGTTATCAATAATAATAAAAATCAATCAATCAATCAATCAATCAATCAATACAGAAGACCATTTGGACACAAATCACGCTGCCATGTGGTCACTTCTGTGTTTTCATTGGAGGAGAGGAGTAATGGACATGAAGGTTAATGACAAGGTTGCCGGGTTAAAAATTTCTCCATGGCCACCTAGATCTTATATTGTTTATATTTCCTGTTCATTACAAAAGTGTGCACACCGCCCTGGGAGCTTGTTTTTTTTTCTTCTTTTTTTCTCCCGAACAAAGGCTGAAACAAAGAAGCCTGAGCTAGTTTTAGATCTTCTGTATGTTTTTGTTATGTAGCTGGGCTGGAACATGTATCGAAACCTGGCCATCTGATACTGATACAGCTAGATACACATTATAATGTATGATTGTGGTTGTTGCGATTTCTATGGAGTTTGAGGCTATATCATTACTAACGCAGGCCTCGCTTGGACACACCTACATCTACATCTAGGCATTTGGCAGACGCTCTTATCCAGAGCGACTTGCATTTTTATCTCATTATACATCTGAGCAGTTGGGGTAAAGGGCCTTGCTCAAGGGCCCAACAGGGACAACTTGGTGGTAGTGGGACATGAACCTGGGACCTTCCGAACCGTAGTCCAATGCCTTAACCACTGAGCAGTCGTAATAGACGTTCCTGGTGTAAATGTGTAATGTTTTTCTTTCTTTCAAGGGTCGTTGGTTCTGGAGGGTCCGAAGAAACAGAGTACTGGATAACTACCCCATGCCCATTGGCCACTTTTGGAGAGGGCTTCCGGGAGATGTTGACGCGGCGTATGAGAGACACGACGGCAGATTTGTCTTTTTCAAAGGTATACTTTTGCCCAAACATATTTACTCGTATCCAAATGGTTATGTTGCATTCTAGTATACACCACTCAGCCACAAGATTAACACCCGGTAGCATGAACACTGACTATAAATTGTACCAGTATACTGGAGACAGTATCACGGACACCCAAGGCTTTTGTTTTATGCCTGGTCCGATCCTACAGAAAAGCCAGAGTAACACAAATGTCTGGAAAAAAAACTGAATGCTGTCTATGACAGAAAGGTATCAGAGCACGCAGTGCATCACCGCTCAGGTTGTTGACCCGGCCTCCAAATTCCCCAGATCTCAATCCTATCAAGCATTCATGGACAAACGAGTCGGATCCAATCAGGCGCCACCTTCCAACACTTAAATGACTGGGATGCTGCTAACATCCCGGCGCCAGACACCACAGCAGACCTCCTGAGATCGTGTGCCATCACGCCCTGACGGGTCAGAACTGGGGAACCTACTGTACACAATGTCAGGCTTAAAGTTTTAAGGTTTTAATGTTCTGACTGATCGGTCGGTGTATGTTGGAAAAAGCTCGCCAAGTTGTCCGTGTACGCTAATTAGCCATGCTCAGTGTCGGACGATTTCCTGACAACCCTAATGGATGTTCTCATTCAAGTAGGAAGTGTATGATTTCCCTGAGGAACTATTCATTTTAGTCTGATGAATTCTGCAGGTATAGTTAGCGAAAGGACATGGGTTCGTTAAACAGTGAAGCCTCCAGTCAGTTTTATTGCCGACTCAGAGCAACTTATAGATCAGCACTAAAATCCTTAGGAGAGTGCTTTAGTTATTGCTTTTTACCTTTCGGTGCCCTTAACAGTTGCCTGGGCAGCAAAGCACTGGTACAAACAGTGAGATGTTCGACTTCCATTTGCATTGTGCTCTTATTTTATTACTTCATTAAGCTGAGATCGAAAAACGGCTTTGGCAGCACCGAGCTCTTCCTTAACTGATTTTCCTGCAGTATTCCACTTGTAGATGAGAAAGCTTAACATCAATTTGCAAAGTAATCCCTGTTTTTTTTTTTTTTCCTACCTCTGCTTGTCGTATTCGAGATAAAGTTCTGATCAGATAAACAAAGGGGGGTGTTGGAGCAAGTGAAGGAACTAGAGTTAGTGTAATTTCTTTCTTTTTTTTTTTTGTGAAGAAAAATTTGGAAAACATCTGCGGGCCAAGTGATGTCATTGGCAAGGTCTTCTTACGTTTGGGTGCCTGCCATCAGAAAGAAACCAGGGGACCAAAAAACTTGGACGCCAAGAACTGTTATATTTGAGGCGCGGCTGTTACATCAGCCAGTGGTTCCTCCAGATGCTGACTGCAGAGTTTGCACTTTTTCAGGATGAGAATGTGGAATCGACCTGCGACCCTGTGGACGGTGCCACCACGTCTACCATACTGTAAAATAATAATAAGAAACGCATGAGCTTGACCGTACTCTCAGGTCCGATGTCTTGCAGCGTCCTGTCATGAGGCTGATCCTGGCTGAACCCAATCTGTTGCTGCAACTTTCTCTATGTTGTCATCAGCGGTGGTTATTTTTATTTGCGATCGAGCAGAAAAAACCAGTATGGGACGGTGGGAGTTTTTGCACATTTCTGTTATTGCTTTAGTTAAGCAGAAGGAAATTCATTGTGTCGTGAAACGTTTTTTTTCCAATCTCAACACATCTCATTCTTGTCCATCTGTGCAGGGGATCGCTTCTGGATTTTCCGGGAGGCCAACCTGGAACAAGGTTACCCTCAGGATCTAGTGGAGTACGGCCGGGACATCCCTTATGACAAGATAGAGACGGCGATCTGGTGGGAGCCATCAGGATACACTTACTTCTTTAAGGGAGACAGGTGAGCAGAACATCCCATGCCACATCTAATGCCATTACTTGGTTCATGTTTGGTTTATAGATCAATTACTGTATTCATATCATTTTGAAATGTCCAGGAAGCTTTATGGTCCCAGTATATAGTTCTGTACGTATATATATTGCCTGATTACTTTCCTGTACTGTAGGTACTGGCGTTTTAATGAGCAGTCACGCGCCGTGGACCGAGACTACCCGAAACCAATCAGCGTTTGGGATACGTCAGTACCCACATCTCCCAAGGGAGCTTTCCTCAGCGATGATGGAGGTAAGTTGAAGGGGGCAGGGGCAGAAAGGGCAAAGAAACTGCCAGAAAGCTCAATCTATCGAAAAGGGAGCGAGGTGGGGGAGAAATGGAGTCACGGCAATTTAATTGAGAGTGAGGGGAAAGAATGACATCACTGTAGGAAGAAGAAGAAGATACTCTGCCTTTGTCTCTGAAGTATTCCGACAATTAGGAGATGGTCTTATGTCCCATGCACCTTCAATTAAGTCAAACCATTATCGCTAAGATTACATTTACCGCATTTGATTTTTTTTTGGCAAACGATATCACCTAGAGATGCGACGAGCTCCCATTTCCTTTCCGCTTCATTCCTTTGTTTGACATCCTGTTTTCCCTCTGCAGCGTACACATACTTCTACAAAGGCAGCAAGTACTGGAAATTCGATAACCATCGGATGAAGAGTGAGCCCGGATACCCCAAATCCATCCTGAGAGACTTCATGGGTTGCAACGTGGATCTGGATCCCGACCGAGACACGGACGTGGACCCGGGACGGAAGTGGCCCGACAGACCGCCCTTCAACCCGGACGCGGGCCGAGACAAGGACAAGGAGAAAGAGAAGGACAAGGACAAGGAGCGAGATCGCACCAACGACGTGGACACCAAGGAGGCGAAGGAGGAGGAGACGAACGACGTGGACGTGGTGCTGAAGGTGGACGAGACGCAGCGCACCATGAACATCATCATGGTGACTGTGCCGCTGGTCCTGGTGCTCTGTATCCTGGCGCTGATCTACGCCATCATCAACACGCTACAGAGGAAAGGCGCACCCAAGTACTTTGTGCACTGCAAGCGATCCCTGCAGGACTGGGTTTAACGCGGACTCCTAGGTTTCGAATCTGACCTCTGAACCCTTGACCTCTTTTCCCTTTTGGCCATGTTTTTCATCTTCCTAATATATTGACATTGCACACACACACACACACACACACACACACACACACACACACACACACACACGCACACATACCCCTTATACTCTGTTATCCCATGGTGCTGTCCAAATGCATTGACTGTAGTCTATTTATAAGAGAGTTTGCACATTTGTTATTGTTATTTTCCTTCATTTCATCATCCCTCTCTCTTTTTTTTTTGTTTCACTTGTGCACATTTCGTTTTATTTCTAAACCAGGAAATTTGTGTTATGCTATGATAAACTGCCATATGTTTTAGGAAGCGTACTCGGGATGAGAGAAATACAAGAGGAACCGAAAGCATGCGCAGTACGAAAAAAAAAAAGAAAAGAAAAGGGAAAGTCAGCTTCTGAAATCGTAATAATCGTTCCCTTTACTCAGGATTCAGCTGTCGTCTGTTCACTGACTGGAGAAGCCAAATGGGAAAGACCTGTTGTAGGAAATCTACTGCGACGAGCCCTACTCGGGGCGACGACGGAGAAAATCCCACGAGTTTTATTGCCTTAGTCGAAGCGCTCACGCTATTGTTTTAACAACGGTGCCTTGGTCTTGCCAGCCAAAAGCCTTCCTGTAGTTTGACCCCTATAGGAGGAGCCCCTTGATCTCCTTCGTGTGTTGCTTTCTCTCTATGATCCTATGATACTGTTTGACCGTAATCTTTTATCGTCAGAGGAGTGTAGCTCACGTGGTGCTTTTCCTTTAAGACAAAAAAAAAAAAAGGCAGCGTACTGTGAACCCACACTGCAGGGGGACGGGAGGGAACGTTTGAGGTACTGGATGCCGAAGGAGGTTTTTTCCTTTTTTTTTTTTTTTGGTGTTGTTGTTGATGTAGGAACCATTAGCCAAGTGTAGGCTTGCTTTAAACAATATAATCGAACGCATACACGAAAAGGCTTATAAAAGCATACCACTAGTACACTATATACCACTTGAGAGGACCAAGTGCAAAATAAATAAAAGGTTTTTGCGTTTCTCGTAATTAAAGGTCTTGCTGGGCCTCTTTTCCCTGCCCTGTTAGAAGCTGTTAGATAATCCTCTCATTTTAAGAAACAGCAGGTGGGCAAAAACATTGCTAACCTCCCACCAGGGTAACACGATGCCTTGTGCACCTAAGAAATCCAACTCGGATCTGCTGAAGCACGTAGAGAGYACGAGTAAAGCAACGGAGGAGAAGAGCGACCGAACGAGAGAGAGAGAGGTTCAAAAGGAGGTGGTTCAGCTGTGGAAACCTTATCTGCTTAGAGCGTGTTGTCCCAGAAACAACTCGACTTTATACACATTTCCAGGGTGGTGCAGGAGGCTGAGCCGTGAGAATGTCCTCCCGAGGACAGCGAGGAAAAAGGGACTGAGCAGATCCTCGCATGGGAGCAGGCTGGCACACGTGCGCGGCATTCACTCTGGCCACTGGTTATTTTTGAACCGCATATTTTGAATGGGGAAACCGGATCTGCTCGCGGCATCCGTTCCCCGTCCATTCAGCAGCTCCGAGCTGGATTTGACACGCCGCTCACGCTCCTCAAGATCTCGACTCCGACTAAGTTTCGAGCTTTTACAAGAAAGTCATTTGCTTAGCGTGACCTCAAAACATCAAGTCAGCATCGCACTTTTTTTTTTTTTTTTTTGTAAGATAAAAAAAAGAAGAAAAAAAAAAAGCATCTCTGTGCCAGGGAAGAAAGTTTCCGTGTTCACAAAGGCAGTGAGGATGGCGTAGATGAGAGAAGGAAAGTGAGTGGTACTATAAATATTGCCTTGTCGGGGAAGGTTGACTCGAGACCGCTTTCATAAATATTATGGAGAGACTAGAGGAGACGGAGGACAGTCATGACTTGCATGCCATCTCTGATGGAGGCCGTTCAGCTCCCTTTGCCAAAGCAGAACCCAACCCCCCCCTTCCCCCCCTCCCCCTCCACCCGAAGAGCAGAGTTAATCAGAGATAAAAGCCATTCCTCCACTCCTCTCTCTCTCTCTCTCTCTCTCTCTCTCT
>QMIH01001583.1:58168-83226 GCA_003987875.1 Clarias batrachus | reverse complement strand
TCCTCGTTTCCCTCCTTCCTTTCTTTCCAGATCAATGAAGAATACACAAACAGGCTTGAAGGGGATCCAGGATCGCGCTCAGCCCGATGTGTTCCCATGTGAGCAGACATATTTACTTGCTGCTCCGCACACCTCCGTGGCCTTGTTTCCAGAGACCACCTGGCTGTTTTCGGTGTCCTGGCTGATTGTTGTTATCTTTGTGTTTGCTCAGGCAATCGAAACCAAACGCTCTGTCAAGGCCGGTTAAAGCGAGTCTGTCCAGTAAACACGATGCTTTGCGTGAAACATTCGCCAAAATAAAGGCCCTCTTCTGAATCGTAGTCGTTCTTTAATCACGGATATTTAATCACAGAAGAGCTGGTTCTGATCCGAATCGCTAATAATTAACGCGGGAGACGCGATAATGCTGGAGAACGGCTAATAAGCAAACGAAGCCGTCGGTGAGAACGTTAGTAGCCATGCTACTCAATCTCCCACTCACGGTCACTCCTGTGCTTTGGGTTCAGATAACAATGGACCCTCTTACTTTTGGGCATTATTGTCCGGCATAGTACTTTTTCTGGCCGACAGGAAGAAAGTCTGGGCTTTAAGCCAAATCCAGGAAGCGTCCTCCCACAATCACTCACTCGTGCATCGCAATCTTGAAGGCATTGTGGGTTTTAGTCAAATATTTCCCGAAGTTGCAGCTCAGTGATGTTTTTTTTTTTTTTTTTGCGCAACATTGTATTCGTGCAAGACGCATCCACACAAACTAGCGGACGTTGTTCAATGTCTGCGATCTTCCTCACACACTCTAGCTTCTGATTTATGCATGAAACAAGAGTAGATCTCTGTTATTCATCTGTCCTGCTCATTTCTTTATTCCCATACTGTCACTGTTAAATCATATGAAAAAAGGATGACTTAGTGCCGGGAATCTGTCGTATTTTTTTTTTTGTATTTTTTTTTCGGTAGTCTTGATAGTGTCAGGACTGGTGTCAGTATTAGATTCTGTCTCTGTCCGAGAAAAACGATTTCACTGTAACCATTAATCTACACACTGACAGTACGTCTGTTCCTGTATCACTGTATCACAAAGCATCTCACTTTACCCCATGAGCCAAGTGTCATGCCTTTTAACAAAGCGAATCCATGCACAGACTGAACAATTAATCAAATCAGGTAAAGAAATAAAAGGCTCACTCGTGTTGCTAAAGCAATGTCATGACAATGTTGTGCAACTTATATAGTGCTGCAATTATTTTTTAAAAAGAAACCTCATGTTTATTAATAGTGATTAAATGTATGATACTATTTTTGTGGTTTCGATTCGATCGGTTCATTTCCTGACTTATCTTATTTCGACTTAATTGGTTGTTTTTGGAAATTGTAAATACTGTAGGACTTTTTTTTTTTTTACTTTGTTAATAACATTCCGGTTTTTTGTGTTTTTATTTTGTTTTCTGATGTAGAAACTGAAGATTTTATACATTTGTGTTATTTGTTGATCACATCTGTTAAGTGTCTCTAATGATCCATGCTGGACATGTAAACAATAATAAATAAATGATCTGAATATGAAATACAGTTTGATTTTTACAAAATGTTTTAAATTTATAACTGCAGCGATCATCATCGACATCAACAATGACAAAAACAACCATAATGGTGATTCATACATCTTCAGAAACAGCTTTATTGTGGTAGGGATTGGATTGTGGAGGATCTGGAGCCTAAAATGAAAATGCTGGACATGAGTTTAACCAGTCCCAGATTTTTTTTTCTCTTAATTTTTTTTTTTCATTGTGAATGTAATTGCTTAGATTTTTTTTGTCTATTTATTACCTGACTTGTTCAGGACACTAACCATTTGTTGCTTTTATGCTGAAGGCAGATTTCGCCATGGTGATGTATATTTAATTATTTGGCATGTTGGCGTATGAAACTATCAAGGGTGTAGAGATTGCAATTATTTTAACACAAAACCTAAGAGTATGTCCACAGACGTAATGTGATAAAGATTGCATAAAGATTGGACTATGTTCAGATTAACCCTGTTCCAGATCAATGTGTGCATCATGGTAGGAAGGGAAGCACATAAAGTGATGCATAGTGTCGACTGTACAAGCCTCTGGAGGCAGTGTTATGATCTGGGGATGCTTCAGTTGGTCAGGTCTAGACTCAGCTACATTATATGGCTAATAAATTAAGTCAGCTGAAGACCTGAAAGTACCGAATGATCACATCTATGGAGTTGATACATTGCAGTGGTACATTGCAGACAGTCCGGTGACTTAGTGGTTAGCCATGTCACCTTCGGCTCCAGCATCCGGGTTTGATTCCTGCCTTGTTTGCATGTACAATTCAATTTTATTTGTATAGCGCTTTTAACAATTGACATTGTCGCCAAAGCAGCTTTACACAATCAAAAGAATTATTTAAGTTTGTATGAAATGTGAATATGTATGAATCAAAGTGTGGTAAAACTGTCCCTGATGAGCAAGCTGAGAATGACGGCGACAGTGGCAAGGAAAAACACCCTGAGGAAGAAACCTTGAGATTCATTTGGGTGAAAAAAATGTTCTCTTCCCGCTCGGTGGGTTTCCTCTGTTTTTTTTCCCACCGTCCAAACACTTGCAGATTAGGCTAACTGGGGCTCACAAATTGCCCAGAGTAGGTAAGTGTGTGTATGTGTGTGCCCTGAAGTGGATTAGCACCCGGTTCAGGGCGTAGCCCACCTTGTGCCATAAAACTCCTGGGTATGCTCCAGATGATGATTGTGAGTAAGTAAACGGTACAGTACATTGCATGATGTAATCAAAGATAAAAGCGGTTGAAGGATATATAATAGACTGTGTAATCAATCTATCTATCCATCCATCCATCCATAAATCCATTATATTTTTTCTCATTATTATTACTATTAAAGTCTACACAGAATTGTATTCATTGTCAATTATATTCAGAGTATAATACCTTTTATTCTATTCTATTAACGCCCTACAGCTTGTGCATTTCTTCGCTCGCTGTAGCTTTGTGTAGGAGTAAGCACAGTGCAGCGCTCCCATTATGCTGATAGCATGAGAGCCTGCTCTAAGCATACTGTCTGTACTGTAACCAAACCCTCATCATCACCCTGCATGGCTCCCATCCCCCTCTTAAAGCTCAAWAGAGAGCTCAGGGTCTCTGCCTCAGGCTGAACTTCCTGTCCCTCAGGAAAGAGCAGGGCCTTGTGGGCCATGGGAGACTGGGTGGGATATTTATAGAGGCTCATTGTCGGACAAGGGAGCAGAGAWTGGAGGAAGTCTGTGATAAAGTCTGTGAGCTAGCAGGTGCTACAGACTGTAGGCACAGAAACATAAGTAAGCGCACTTCATGAACTGCCTTTACATCAGCATGGAAGGCCCTTATCCCGATCTTTCACTTGGCACAATGTGTGGAAACAAGGCTTGAATGGTTAGTCATCTGGCTTACAGCTAAAAACGCCTCTTATTGCTTTTTTTTTAATGCTTCAGCACTGCTGCATTTTAAACAACTCCCCGTTCTCCACCTGGGCCCTGTTAAACAAACCCACTTAGCACCTGCCCATCCCCAGGGAACCGGCTAACCGCTATGAACTAACCACAGCAAGGAAAACACACTTGTGCTGCCTGGCACATCTCACTGACGTTCCCCTCTCACTACGGCATTCCGTATTTACTTGATCTTTCTCATTTTGCTTTTCTTGGAGGATGAGGTCACTGTATAAAGTGTACAACATGTGGTTTCAGTATGTTTGTTTGGATATTAGAGAGAGGATAGTGAAGAGTGGGTGTGCAGTGACTTGGGGAATGTTTGCTAACATACTATTAGTCCACTCTCTGAAAAAAAAAAGAAAAAAAAAAAAACCCAGCAAGCACATTCTTTGTTCAAATTTGTATGCTTGGCTTTACAATCCGGCTCTTAGGAGTAATGGTGTTGAAACTGAGCTTTGATACAATACACAGGTCAGGACAAGGCACATGTTCAAACCCAGCTTAAGTTTAAGAGCTTCATGGACTGAAACATTTTTTTCGCCCGGTTTGTGAGGTTGTATATGATTGACTTGYTTTGACTTGATTTTCTAAAGAGTAAGCATTTTTCTAGTATCTTCAGTGTGTACTGGCGTTTTTTATTCAACTGACATAGGTGGTTCAAATTGCACGTGTAATTTTCCACTAGACAAAGATACTACTCAACAAAGCAATGTATTTGTACTATCGTTACACCCAGCTCTTGAATCCTTTCTGAAAATCCCTTTTGTCGTAGTTGATGGTCTTCTATTGCATGGTTTATCTTCAGTTTCCCTTCTTTACACTTCTTTATACATACAGTATGTGTACATTGATCTTGTCAATGGTGTCAACTCCATAAAACATTCTATAACACAGTGAGAGGCCAAGACGTCTCCAAGAAGGCCTGGTGTAAAGTTCATCCTAAAGGTGTTCCCTGGGGTCGAGTTCAGGGTTCTGTGCAGGCCATTTGAGTTCTTCTACATCATTCTGACCAACATGTACAATTTGAACCACCTACAGTATGTCAGTTACTAACAAGTTTAAGCCCACGTTTTCATTACTTTGGTATAGCCAACCTATATTTTTTTCATTAGTTAATTTCAATTTGCAAGAAAGTGTTATCATAGTTAAGTCCCTAGTTTGAACATCTTCTAATTTAATTCTAAATGACATTATATTACAGCACTCAAAGCTTCTAGTCTGTTTCACACAGATATACAGTAAATGCCAAGATGCWGGTGTGGTTCTTGGTGAACTTGCTATGAACCTAATGTGATTCTCGATGCGTAACCAGTTTGACATGTAACATGWCAAGCAGGGTCGTGATTGATCATTAAAAACTGCTAATGTGCTTTAGGGCAAGTGTTCCTGGTCTACATCCTGTGAGAACTTATTTGTCACTAGAGATTTGGTGTAAAAGAAGACCATAAGACACACTACATGTGTGGACACCTTACCATTGGACGTTCCATTCCAATACCATGTAAATTGATATGCACTTGGTTCCCCTGTGGCTGTCTAGCTTCAAGTCAAAAGATCAGAAGAATTTTGGCAACAAGAAGGCCTGATGTAAAGTTCATCCTAAAGGTGTTCCCTGGGGTCGAGTTCAGGGTTCTGTGCAGGCCACTTGAGTTCTTCTACATCATCCTGAGTAAATTTAAAGGTCCAGTGAAACATAATACATGCAGCATGAGCCTTGCAACCAGAGCTGCTATCAGAGCTGCTGATTTAATCAACACCCTCAACCTACTCAGATTCGACAATTCAAAAGTGTTGCAATGTAAAGTAATGCATGTTAACAAAATTGTGTGGAAATGTAAATACTCTGGATAATTAAATTCTGTCTAAACCTGTCCATAATAGTAACGTGTGTTTGGAACAAGCATTTGCTTTGCTGACTCTGCAACCCAGTTATGTTTTATAATCTTCAATC
This sequence comes from Clarias batrachus, assembly GCA_003987875.1. Taxonomy (NCBI): domain Eukaryota; kingdom Metazoa; phylum Chordata; class Actinopteri; order Siluriformes; family Clariidae; genus Clarias; species Clarias batrachus. The sequence goes on along the minus strand of QMIH01001583.1, from coordinate 77,781 downwards.
TTCGAGTACTTATGCTGAACCTCAAAGGTGTTACCTTTGAAACAGTTTCACTGGCAGCTCGGCTGTGTTTTTGTTCTCTCGTCTGACCGAGTTACAAATCTAACCTCTGTATCCAGGCGGAATTTCCACATGAACACACGCATTGATCCTACAAAAACAACCTAGTCAGCATTTCCAATGGATGCTTAAAAAACTATACAGAAACTCCTCACAGACTTGCGAGGACTTGCTTAGAAAGGTAAATAAGTCATTACTTTTTCATTACATAAAAGCAAGAAATACCAGCAGGTGACAAGAGCAAAGATGAGGTTAAAGCACAATTCAGCAAAACTCTTCCTCACGCTATGTTCTTATAAAAAACTGTTTTTGAGTAAATCAGAAATGAAGCGTCAATGATTTACGACTCCACTGGGTAAAAATTTGTAATAGTGTAAACAAAGTTAAATGCACAAAAGTGGTGTACTGTAAATGGTGTTAAAGTAAAAAAAAAAAACTGCGAGAATATAGCTGTACTGTAGTTATAACTGTGGTTATGTATATATGCTGTCATAAAACAAAAATTATACAAGACATATTCATTTTATCGTGGCTTTGTTAAGTAAAAATATTCACGTAATCTGAGGAGCTTTATACAGTATAACCTTTCTATTTCATAATAAACAGTATATTTAAACTTTTCACACTGGCTAGTATATTACCAATAGAATAATTTGCTTCATCTTATATACCCATAAACTATATAAGAAACGTTAAAAGCAATTAGGTTAAATTCAGCCCTAAGCTTTATGTCTTTTATTGTCTAGATAGAGTACTACAAAAAAAAGCTCCAACTTTAACAACTTTTAATTGCTATGACATACAATAGCACTAGCATCGAAGCGCAGAACTAAGGCAAAAAACAATGTGGCACTTCAAAAAGGCACAGAAAAACACATCATTTGGTATGTTAAGACCACGAATAAGGAAAGTTACATAGCCCTTTAGACAGACCTCAAATATATATATATATAACCAACAAAGTGCTACTGTATGTGTGGTATTATACATAGACAATACATAAACTGCTCCGACTCAAAATCATTAATTCCACTCTACATGAACTTGTGGTTGGTAATTGCAGACGGGACTGAGTTTAACATATGAATTATCACAGTTATAAACAGAAATTAAAGAAATTAAATATGAAATCTTCTACCAGAGATATCTTCAAAGTGCTTAATACTCCTATCACTATATGACACAGGGCCTTGCCATCATAGGCATGATGATAATAACTACCAAAGGGCAATAACGACCACGGACAGGCTTAAGGAAATGTACAGTGAAGCAACGGCAGATATATGGGTCATAAAATGCTGTAGTTGGGCTGCAAATCTTTTTACTTACTTATGCTCAACATGGTATGCTTTACATCCAGCCATCTATCCATATATTTTCTACCATATCTGCTGTCACAGGGCAGCAGTCTAAGCAGAGATGCTAGCCATCTCCACCAACTCATTCAGGGGAATACTTGTCCGAATACTCTTCAGACGCTTGAACCATCTCAGGTGGCTCCTTAAGCTGTGGATAATTATGGGTTTTCCCAACACACCTCAATAAACTATGATCTTACTGTAAAACTAACACAGATCATCATGATTTATGAATTTGAAGTGATCCATAAATTACCAAAATCCCTGAAAGAGATAACTGGTGTAAAGAGCAGAATGTTTTGCTCTGTGTAGAGCTCAAGCAAGAACGCATTCAGGGTTGGCTCCTGTCTGATGAGCACTGTTACCATAGAAATAGCACTGTTGGGGGAATATATCAATGCACAGTAGTCAAAACGAGAAAAGAGCTACTGGAGTGAAAGGTTAGAAATGATTTATTTATTTTTGATTTAGTCAGTTAACGGTCTGATCTCAATTTTCGCACCGTTTGACACATGAACTTGGTGATGCGTCTTGTGTTCATGAGTCTCTTCTTTTATTCCAGTGAACAGCCTGATCTTTTACGACTAAAAATAACTGCCAAATTGGCCACTGGGTGGACAGATTTTGATGCAGGGAAATGAATTGACAGAGTTTAGTATAAGGACTTTGGTTATGGCGAAGGGACAGTGTGGAAATGACTCTTTGCTTTTCTTCTTACTCAGCAGCCTCTGCAGCCTCGTCATGTTCTATGGACGGTGAAGCCTATAATTATGTAAAACAGTTTCATGATGATTCCTTTAAACTGGGCCAGAATACTGATGAGCTGTGATCATGCAGGAAATGACTTTTCCTTCTCCTACAACAGTGTTCCTCTATTCAGGCTGAGTTGTCTGGCTGAGTGGCATTCCCCTGTGCCATGAGTTTATCATGTGGTTTGGACTGTCAGGTTTCTCGTATAGCAAATAAACAAACAAAAACCCAACATAACAGAATACTTATCATGTGGCTCAATGAAAAGCATAGTATCCCTCAGATGAGCAGGCATCAGAGGAAATGCTTGTCAGGGTCATGCGGTGTGTCCGGGTCACTCCATTTCCTGAGAGAAAATCTCGTCCTGTCTTTAGCGATGATGAGCTCACTCTTCAGTTCCCATAACCTCCATGAGCTCAGTCCTCAGCACCCTGGAGATACACACGAGAGCAAACTCATAAAAGCTACAACACTAAAGCGGCTCACAATATGTGGGTGAATACATTATTAATGCAGACGCTCCATCTCTCTTCGTCGATCCGAGTCTGGGCTCCTGACATGTGAAAGAAGGAATTTATACATTAACTGCTTTGCATTGGATTTTCATGAAAACAGATGTATGAAACAGAATCGTGGGGAATATGATACAATGATACAGTAACTGCTGTTTAAACTGCTTTAAAAAATATTACCATATTTATTTCCATTTCATATATAAATCCACGCCATTTTGTGGAGACTCTTATCCAATTCAATTTAATTCAATTTTACTTGTATAGCGCGTTTAACAACTGTCATTGTCACAAAGCAGCTTTACACAATCAATCTTACACTTATCCAGAATGACATGTTTTGAAGTCTATATCAATATATACTGGTTTACTATGTCATAAAATGCAATAAGAATGTTACCTGACTAAAATTCAGTTGGAAAGGAGGTACAGTAATAAACAAAAAGGTATAGTAAGAAAACACACACTTTATTAGTTTAAAAAATAAAGAAAGAAAATGCTAACTTTGCTAAAGAAAGAAAATGCTAACGAAAATGCTAACGGCTAGCAGTTTAGATGCTAGCAGTATGAATGCTAGGGCAGGCAATGCTTCAGCTATATTACTCTTGCTAAGACACACAAGTTTTTTTTTTTTTTTTTTGAAGAGTAATCATTAATAAATGAAAAAGATCTTAACAGATCTTTTACCATGTACAGCACAGCACCAGTTTGCTTTCTTGACTAGCATTGATGCACTATCTGCTAACCTTATTGCCTGAAACAGCAAATTGCAGAAAATATTAAACATAAACATGTATAAGTCTTTTTTTAAACAGTAAATGCAAACTCTGTCTACTCTCTGTAGACATGTCAGGATGAGGATGGGGTTATCCGCATTTTCTATCCTATTGTAAACTGAGGTAAAAATTTGTGTGAACTATTAGCTAACTTCGCTAGCTGTGATGAATGGAACTGGGTTAATTGCTCTACAAATGCTTTTACACACTAAAAGTTAGTATTAGTAAAAGTGCACTTTAGGTTACTTTTGTATCGTGTCTTGAATATATGACACTATAGATACTGTATCTTACAAAATTAGTTATCTTTTGCTGCTAGCTTGCCCTAGCTACTTCTAGTGTGGTTAATTGCCCGGTTCTAGGCTTTGGTTGGGATTTTATATCTCCTACAGCCACATTCAGTAAAAAAATAAAAATTAAAAAATTAAAAAATTAAAAATAACACGAGGCATCCAAGTCAAACTGGGACCTGTGAAGCAACTTCTGATGAATTAAGGGGTAAAACTGATGACATTTACTAAAGACTTCAAGCACAGCACAGTGAGTGATTAGACTCTTAAATGCAGCAAAACATTTGAATGGAGCAAAAGACTGTAGGTCTGTGAATAAAAATCCTGGCTGAGGTGGCACAGAGCCCAATGCAGTTCTTCCTGGGACTATTCAGTGAGTGAAACACATGATCCTTTAATATCAACAGATACCTTGTTGCTAACTTGCTAAAGAGATGCATCTGTCGGTGAGAACTCCAGACACAATCATTTACAACACCAGTTGCACCGTATAGGAACTCGTCTGAGAGTTCCCTGTACAGTCCTAACCTTGCTCCAAGCCATTTCCACATGTTTGGGGCCATTAAAGGAGTTCCTGGGAGGCCAGAATTTCTGGTATGAAGCAGGCAGTCCAATAAAGGCTCCTGCATACTAAGAAACATTTCTACATTGATGGTATCCAAGCACTAGTGAAACACTGGGATAAGTGCATTAGTGTAGCATGGGATTATAAAAAGTACAAAAATAAAAGGAGTTTTTAATTGCAAATTAAAAAAAAAACCTACTGTAAATGCCATATTGTCTTTTTGGGTTAAATTATTAAGCTAGAATTCATAGAAAACTGAAGTAAAAGAAAAAACACAAGTAACATCATTTCAGTTTTAAAAAAAAAAAACATCTTTTCCACAATGCCTTTGAGCTTGTCAAGTTCAACACTTTGTCTTGTATAGTTTCCTGCCCTGATTCTGCATTCACGTGCATACTCTCAAAGATATAGAATCTGTTTCTCATGATGTTTATGAAGAGCAGCATGTGCTCATATTTGCTCTGATTTATAGGACGGCTTTTTATGACCTTGGGACTGCACAGCTGAAAATCCCGTCCTTTGATGACACGTTTTCAGTACAGACAATATAAAAACCAAGGGCTTTAGTATACTGCCCTATTGTTCTACACCAGCAAAATACCATCTTGTCTAAATTACGCCGGAGGGTCTTGAGTGGAACCATCCAGCGCCATATGGAAGGTTGTATCGAAAGGATAAAAGGATGTGCTCCAATGTAACAGTTGACTTTTGACCACAAGCCTGTGAGTAAGATATGACACCACTAAGAGCATAAGAGTCTGCTTATACTTTACTTTCATCACAGCCGGATCTCAGCGTAGTGAGCAACACAACTGGACTGTCCTGATACGTTCTTGTCTTCCTTAAAAAGCGTTCTCGTTTGTGTGTGAAATTCTGATTTGTTTAGGAGTTTTTGTGAGGAAGCGTTTCCCATCTGTAAACACTCTTAACGCTCAACAGGATGTTTTGTTTGTGCATTTGGCAAGCCTTGGGCATCTTGTAAAAGGTACAGGTGGTTCCGACAGATATATTGTGCAACCCCTAGCTGAACCTGCTAATAGTGTAGTCATTGGCTTAAGTAGAGAACATTATAAAATAGCAGGTAATAATTGAGGTAAATGAAGGAGAGTTGTTGACATTACTAAGTGGTGTGGCATGTGATTAAAATGATCATGGGGGAAAATAATAACGTTTTTCCTGACACTTGCTGGCTAGACTTTGCTAGTCTAGATAGATGAATTATTATCATAACCCATAATATTTGTTTAATAGATTTATCGATTTCTTATTCTCTACATGAAATGGTGACAAAAGCATTTGAAAACACCATCTCTTTTGCCTGCGCATGACATTTTCTGGACCTTAAGCTCTTAGCTGATAAATATCCTGACCAGGTCCTTCATCCTGTTCTCAGCAGCCAAGTTTAGGGTTCTGATTTTAGGCAGAACTCATAGACACTCCTCTTCCACTTGACCTCCCATCTGCCCAGCTGCATTCCACCCTATAGTTGTTGCTTGTGATGAATCYATGGCTAAAATATGTTTCTCACTATTCCCCATGTCAACTCTGGTTCCTTCATTTTAATTGCCTATTCCCTATAGCACTATCATGTTGGATTTTGTGACCTGGTGTGAAAGTCTGAGTGGGAGGTATTAAAATCTGTTTAGTAATCACATCATTGGATACAGTTTCAAAAAGCTGAAATAATTCAGACTAATTGGCACTAAAGATTCTGTATCAGATTGTTACAGCCCACAATTGTGGATCTTTTTCCCTGAATGGCCGATGCTCTTTTTGTCTCTTATACAGACTAGTGTAGTCAGCTAATCTATTTTCACTGGGCCCAATTACTCATCATTGTTCCACGCAATCAGTGCATTTATATATTTTGCAAGATGGTAAATCCATTCTGAGGCAGCCACTTTATTTCCAGACTTAACTGAAGACAAACATTTTGTTCCAATACATATGGAGGAATAACAATAAAAGCCTCTTCACCTAAAATATCACTTCTAGTGTATTCCTAATGGCACTATCAAGCCTGCACTACTGGGCTCACCCAATTCAGTTTGTATAGCAGCTGTAATATTTTCAGAATTCCTTGCTCAATGTCTGGCACTTACTTTGACTTATAAATACCATCGTGTATTAACAATTGGTTTGATTCACACCCAACAAGAATTTCATCCCTGCCATGCAGCTTGAATTGTATCATTGTGCTTCAACCAGACAAGGAAAGAAGCGAGCATGTGTAATTGTGGAATGCTTTTCTCAGAATGCCATTATTTTTTTCTGTTTTGCAGAAATAAAATGAAGAGATTGAAACTGTCTGCACTAATGGATACTAAACAAAATTACCAAATTGAATAATAATGGCGGGAATCCAGTCAGCCAACTGCATTCACTTATTTTCCCTAATCATCTGGTACAAAAACACAAACTGTTGAAGAGTTTAGTGAAAGTGAAGACAGTATGCGCCATATTCAAATAATTTCTTTGCTTACTAGATGAGTTTATGATTGCAGCCTAAACAAGTGACTTCTGAGGGTTTCACTGTCGTATCTCCCACTATTCTATCTAAAGAGGAAGGAGAAAAGTGAGATGAAAGAGGATTGGGAAAGGCAAATAGTACCAAACAACCAAGGTTTATGATGTCTTTCCTCAGCTGATGATGGACCGAACAGAAAAAAGTGAAAGGCAAATGGCTGATTAGATAAACTGGGTGGACTGTTTCCTTAGATCGCCCATGCTAACTTCCCTTTCTTAACCAAAAAAAAAAAAAAAGCTTAATTTCTGAAGGGGTTTTATAAGCTTTACATTCTTTCTTTTTCTCCTTTGAACTTTACATTATATCGGTCCCATATTTACTCAGTTTTTAAAAAAGTTAACACATGTCTGAGAGCCCCAAGTGTGTGTTAATGCTCCAGCTGAAATATTCACTCCTCCCCCAAATGTTCTGTTTCAGTGTCTATGTAAATGAGCTATTGCTGAGCCACACCCTTCCCGAGAACAGCAGAGCTAAGCAAAAAAAATAAAAAATAAAAAAAATCCAGGGGAGGGGATCTTCAAATATGAGCTCACAAAAGCTGAAAAATCTGAATTGCTTTTTTTTTCTTTTCACTTTTGTCTGTTAATTTTTTGTACATCACCAGGAATTTTGTTTTTTCTTTTATTTAAGTATTGCATCTAATAATGAGTATTACAGTCATAACTCCTAATACAGATTCAATAAACAAGCCTATAAGTTTATGCATCAGTAGGAGAGACAGACAATGCATTTACGTTGATTTGTTAACAATGGATATTGTCAAAAACTGATTTACAGCAATGTAAACATACATTTCTGTTTTTAAATTCATCTCTGATAAGTAGGTCACACATGGCAGCTTGTTGAACTCCACTCACTAAATTTTTAAATTATGTTAGTTAAAGTATAATTTCTTAAACTATTTGCATTTTTGATAACTGGTAAATTGTAATAGTTCTTAGTCAGACTTTTGGACTTCCAGACCCTACTGTATATCTGTAGTCACTATAATACTCAGGAGTAGATCCCTGGAGATTGTGTGTTCTTGTTTCCTGATGGCTTCCTGTTCTTGTCTCTCATCACTTTGGACAAATATTTCACTCTCTATACAGTCACAGCGCTTTACATTTTGAAAAACACTTCGATTTATACATGTCGAAAAATAGGCTAGATGTCTGCAAGTTGACATTTTGTCATGCTGTCCTCCATCTGTCTCTGTCAATGTACTGTGCTATTTTTCACACTTAGGAATGCTGATAAATGCATGCAAAACACAAACAGTACCACTAACACAACCTCTGAGACGCTTCAGCACACCTCCCTCACCCACTGCGACTCTCCAGCCTGTTTTATAGCCCTGTTTATTTTCAATCTGCTTGCTAATGCACTCTTGTTGTACACAGCATTTAAATGCAACACTTAACACAGTGTTCTAGTTTCTTTGATACTTAAATGATAGTACAGTGAAATGTTTTATCCCTGAATTGCTATTTACATCTATTGTGCTTTGGACTTACGATTCTGTGCAAATTGCTGGAAATGCAGAGACCTGGGAGCTTTCCGTAGCATTAAAATGTTGGTCATGTGGATTTTAAGTGCTCCCATCTTGCTCAGGCAGATATAAACCTTCGGCTGATCTATCTCCATTAAGAGTAAATGGCCAGCAATGCTATCAGAGTAATGTTCCTGTGTAGAGCTCTGCGCCATGTCACAGACAGCTCGCCGCTGACCCCTGATAGCCTGTAGGTGGTCAGTGTTCAGACCACACAGATCACAAATGCTCATCCCATTCAGTTATCTGCCTCAGCGCAGGTATCAGTGACTGGGAAATTGAGGGACTCCTAGGTCCCACGTCTTGTTATATCTGCCTATTGTCAGTGTGAACTTGTGGACCCTTTGGAATAAAGCTTAGAACATTTTCACACATACACCTACACACACCCACACATACATCATTTATTATTTTTCAATTTAGTTTTATTAGAGTAGGTACCATTGTTTGTACTGCAGAAAATCGCATACTGCTTTTAGTTGCAATTAATATAAATAAATAAATAAATGGTGTAGTGGTTAGCACTGTCGCCTTGCACCGCCAGGGTCCGGGTTCGATCCCTGGCCAGGCTTGATTTCCGTCTCTGTGTGCATGGACTTTGCATGTTCTCCCTGTGCTTGGTGGGTTTCCTCCGGGTACTCCGGTTTCCTCCCACAGTCCAAAGACATGTAGGTTAGGCTAATTGGCGTTTCCAAATTGCCCGTAGTGTGTGAATCAGTGAGTGTAAGTGTGTGTGTGTCTGTGCCCTGCGATGGATTGGCACCCTGTCCAGGGTGTACCCTGCCATGTGCCCCAAATCTCCTGGGATAGGCTCCAGGCCCCCGTGACCCTGAATACAGGATTAAGCGGTATAGATGATGAGTGAGTGAGTGAGTAAAAGTCTTTGGCGAACCGTGGCAATGCCAGAAAGGTTGGTAAGAGTCTTTTAAAAACTGCTGAAATTCCTGCTGATTATTACAAATACCAGTCTCTTAAATTTCCTCCGCCTGATGGCCAGAAAAATGAAAAAAACACCCAGTTCTTATGGCTTGTCAGAGAGGGGTGAGAGAGGTCAGATGAGAATGTAGAGTCCAGTTTGACCTGACATGAAGTCTACAGTAACTTAAATAACCACTCTACACAAACATAATAAGTTGAAACACACATCCAAATGCACAAAGGCATGAACTTTGAAGTGGATGGGCTACAAAAGCATGGTTCCACTCCTTCTCGTGGGGCAATCTTGGGTTCTGAAAAAATTAAGCCAAAGTAACCAAAATGTGCAATTCCTCAAATGCCCACTAGGAGCTGGCTCCAAAAGTGAGTCAATGTTAAAATGTTCAACTTTATGACAGAAATAAACGTTAGCAGCCTGGTACAAAAACAACAGGTTTGGACTGGATAGCTAGACCGGAGGGATTTTTTTTGTAACTCACTAGTTAAAAATGTAATAAGCTGTAACATTATGCATAATTTAGGGGCGTGTCCAATAAGCAGGACAGCTGCATTGCAGTTGTATCACTTTAGCTAAGCAAATTCTAATTCAAATTTGAATAACTAGAATCGTTGAAGTTTAACTTGCCTCAATAAATGACCCCAAACAATCCATAATGCAAGGTAATATTAGCATATGTTTTTACCATTATCCACCTAAGCTAGCTAGCTTGAGGTAACTGATGTAAGCGGGCATGCTCCAACCAACAGCCATTCACTGTTTGCTCCGCCCATATGCCCATTTATGGATTAACTAGGAATTAGGTGGAGTAGCTCTTTCCAAGATGGCAACAACCTGAGCTCTCACAGTTCGAAGCTTTGAAGCCGCTCTTCAGAAAATCTACAGGTGACATCACAGAGGGTTTGTCCAAGACTATGTCTCTATCCACCAAGAATAGCAATCTGAGGCTACCTCCATTGTAACAGTGAAACAGTGAAAGACTGAAAAGCATTGCTTTTCCAGGCATGTACTAAGGATAATGAACCTGCTTGTCCTACAAAAACAGTTCTTATGTTTACGGTTTCTATGTGGGATAATTTAAAATGGCAGAAAGTTAGTCACAAGTACACTAGCTTTTGTTCATTCATATGTTTATTCTTGTTTGTTATATTATAGTGTGCTTAAATTATTTTAATAACTATTGGTAAAACACAGGTCTTTTTGTTTGTGAAATATTATTCCAGAAAAGTATGCTTTTTTATACGAATGCCCTTGTCTTGACCCTATCTTTTGCATCGTGTTCAGTTTCTAGAGCGCTCAGCTTGTTATTCAAGCTCTTGACAGTAGGAGAAATGAAATGCATGCTGATGCATGTTAACCACAGTAATAAACACATTCATTCAGTCAAACAATGTTTTTCCCCAACTGACTGTGCACCTCTTTGGGAAGACACACACACACACACATGTAGCTGTTTTGCTCTCATTTTGAAACAGCTGGTAATTTTTTTTTCTTTTCCTGGAAGAATCATCAGCAGGTGCTGACATCAAAAGATCTKCCCTTAATGGCTGGAATCCGTCATGGCTACAATAAAGTGGAAATTCATCTCAGTTGCGTGCCCCGAAGACTATGTTTGGGCTTTTATGTGTTAATCCACTGTGTTATCTGACTGATGTATGCATGTGTGTCGTCTGCTGACCTGCCCAACCCTATAGTGCTCTTGAACTGAGATTCTTTAAGAAGATTAAGAGCTTCTCAAAAACCCTCCTTCTTTAGCTTTATGTTTTCTGTTTTTCTCTCATGTCAGGATTTTGCTGCCACAGCAGAATGCTGAGATTTAAAAACAGCGTGACCTGCGTTCACTGTCGTGGTTTTTGTCTAAGCAGAATTCTTTTGTGGAGCAATGCGTACTGCTGATGMAGCCATTTTAGCTTACAAAAAAACAGGAATGAATACAAGCAGACAGAACATATAAACAGATTATTACAGTAATCGTYGCATTGAAGGCCCCATTAACCTTGAACAGTTTTGTAATGTACCATGTCAGGGTTTTCATATGTGTGTGTATGTATTTATGTATGTACGCATGTGTATAAGTGTGTGTGTTGAGTACTTAATGGCTTTATGGTCGTGGAGAAWTTCTTGTGAAATTTGMCTGTWTGGATTGTTGTTGTGGTAAAGAGGCAAATATCAGGATTGAGTCCCACGCTCTAATATTTTTCTCCTTCGCCTTTAGCTGTGATTACAGCTCACAATGTGGTGGCCAAYTCATGTGTGAAAATTAGCCATCATGCTACGAGAACCACTCTTTCAAAATTTGTGTGCTGAAATAGGTTTGTGACATCAGGGAGGGAAAAACTCCATAGATGTGATACACTTGTCATTTAGTACATTCAGGTCGTGAGCTGACTTACGTTATACCACATAACGTTGCTGAGCCTAGACCTGACCTGAACTGAAGCAACCCCAGACCGTAACGTCTCCTGAGGCTTGTACAGTGCGCACTATACATGATTGGTGCATCACTTGTTGCGCTTCCCTTCTTAAACTGACGCACCTCTTGCCCAGGAATAGGGTCAGTGTAGACTTGTTGGACCACATGACGCTGTTCCACTGCTCCATCTCCGATCATCAAACACACCAGTGATTTCTGCTGTCAGTGTGATTTACTATGCAATTCACCACGCGTTTAAGTGAGCTCCATTTATGATCATTATTTTTAACAGTTCTTAACTCAGTTCCAGTAGTTTAAAATCTCAACAGTTGGTTTCTTTGCTTCATGTAGACCAATAATTTGTCCCCTCTGATATGGTGACTTTGCATGAGACCACGTCCTCCTCAAGCAGGCTTGTGCATGGTCCCCAAGCCTGGATCGATTGTGTTCTCACTCATCAAAATGAACCAGACTTTGGGGTCAGGTTTTCTCAGAACAGAACTGTTCAAGGTAGGTCTATGTCAAGGCAGACCGTCTTTCCATGTCAAACAGGAGAACTCCTGACCATAGATGGCTGCAGTGTTTCTTTGATCCTGCCATTTCCCAACAACAAAGCTAGTGATTTACTTGTCACCAAAGTGTCGTGTATTGTTTCTTCTCACTGTGGTTACGACGTGTCGTTAGACATGCTGTCTTTGTCACTTTGTCACACGTGCTCCTGTCTGCTTGGAAATATGCCTCTATCAACCATGTGACCGTGTTTAGCTGTGGCCTTTGGTCCTCGTTAATCTATTACATTTTTATGAATAGTTAATMAGTCATTTTATTATTAATCTGAAGATTTCCTTCATCAGGCTAACAAGACATTTGAGATTTTGTATCTTCCAAGCATTTAGTGTCATTTCAATAAAACAAACAAATCAAAATGCCATTAAGTCACCTTAATCTTTCAATTATACAAGTTGATTTTTGTTGCAAGAGTTTTTATTATTTTACCACTTAAGTTAAAGTTTTATAGCCCCGTTTTATTTAGTCCTGAACGCAGACAACAGAAACTAGACATCCAAACAACAAGAACCACAAGACAGAGAGGGTGTAACAACACATGAAAACGACCAGAAGAAAGACCGTGGGAAGGACGCATTAGGAAAAACAATAAACATGACAACAATTAAAGCAGTTTTGTGTTGACAAAATGTTAGTGGAAATGATCTACATGTCTTTTGTAATAATGAAACCTCATATGTTTGGCAGTTCAAATGCATTTTTAAACTACAGTAGTATGGTAGTGTGACTACGGTGTAAAACAAAGTGTTGAGCAATTGATTAATCATAACATTGCAACACAAAACATTCTGTCCAGTATTGTGTAATTCCCCTTGTGTTAGACGGTCAGCTCTGGATCCTCGGGGTACGACGTCACAAGACGTCTGAGGTTGTGCTGTGGTGTCTGGGGAGTGTTGAGGCTGGGTTTGGCGTGCCATGGGCTCTTCGCCTGCCGAGCCCCATGTGCAGCGGTCAGTGGTGTACTGGGTGTTCTGGTGCCTTTCTATCATCGCCAGCATTGACTTGATTTTTATGCGACTTGTGCTGCATGGACTCTTCTGTGTGATTGGACGAGACCGGCTGGTCTTTGGCGTCAGCGGGCATAAATGAGTCTTGGGTGCCCATGATACTGGCACCACGATTGCTGGTGTACGATTGATAATCATTGTTAATGTGTTAACCTTATGTGGTGTTAATGCGAAGGCTGATCAGTGTATAAACTGCATTTAAGCAGTTTGGCTAAAGTCTGGTTAACACTTCGCTCTTGTTAGTTTTGTCACAGACACAAATCACATATTTGTAAAGGAATTCTTTGGTCATGATTTGATGATTTGAGATTGACGATCTTAGAATCCTTAATGTCGAATGGTGCAAATCCGACCAAAAAAAAAAAAAAAACAGCTCACGACTTTGTTGTCTTTTGGTCAACAGGAGGACGGCATACGCTGATGTGAAACTCACAGGTGAGCTGGAACAAAATGAAGCCTATCAATGGGGAAATGTAGACAAAACATGTTTATAGGGTGAAAAAAAAATCGCTTTATTACCTCAACTCATGTTGCAGGATATAAGTAAGCCTGGATCGCTCTAACCGACTAGGTAAACAAACTGTACTGCTTTTATAGGATATAATTATGAAAAAGGGTCTCAAGCGTCATGTCAGTCTTCATCCGAGAGCCACATACCTGCTATATTAAATGCACAGCTGTGAAAAGAAACAAGTGTATGATTTATGTCTAATGTGCAGACATATTCCTACATTCATTACAGCTGTGATGACAATGTTGGTGGTTTTAAGCGAGTCAATGCAAGAACCAAATCACACATAGAACAACAACAAAAAAAAAAACATATTTCATAAAAGGCATGCGTGTGCTCCTTGAGTGTAATGCATCACGAAGGGGAAAATCCCCACAGAGGTTAGGTCATGTTTAACTCAGCTGGGCTCCCTCCAGACGGTTTGCACGCTTTGTGTGCAGTCAGCTGCAGAACTTGCTGCTCTTAGCATGTGGGTGGAGGGCTTTCAGAGATGATTTCACCGACCACATGGCGGCCGGGACAATATTTACAGGCGAATTTTGGTGTTTTGAGCCGGATTCGTACAGTATAATCCCTGGTGTATAGTATTTACAATCGGCTGTCTCTGTGGATTAAGTTCACTTGAAAACCTTTGCCTGTGTGTGGAGTCAAGTCTTGTATAAATAATCCCAGGAGGGAAATCATTGTTATTTGCCAGCACAAAGGGATACGGTCACGATTGCCATGGCAACTGGATACTGTGACCCCCAGGGAGAGTCATGGTGGAAATAATAAACGCTGCACCGGTATAATCTAACAAATTTCACTTTCACCCAAACAAGCACAGTAGGTGGTACAAAGATGGGGAACTGGGAAATTACACAGTCCTGACCCTGTCTATGTAACAGCCTATTACTGTCCTCATCATCATCATCATCATCATCATCATCATCAACATCATTATGCTTACCAGCACTATGACTTGGATTGGTTTTCCAGAGACCGGATGATTTGTAAGCCAAACCTGCTGCATTCAGAACATGTGGCTCCGAGACAGTCATACACATGCACACACACACGCACACACACACACACACACACACACATACACACACACACATACATGCTACAGCAAAGCGAGCTGGGCTTTCTGCCTGCTTATGAGAACACAGCATTAAGGCAATGGAGCCTACAGCTCTATTAAACTGGATGAGTGAAACTCATGGAGCTGGCCCTAGCTCTAGCCCATCTGTGCCAGGACCGATTCGAGATGGGCAGTTAAAGTTCACCCATGCTTGTTCACCCACTTTTATATAGGCAAACACATTCATACAGTACACACTTTCCCCCTATCCTTGCTCACGTCTTAATCATTTTGTACGCACTGTAGGGTGGGCTTCCTGCAATTACTCTTGATAATATCTAAGCACTCTTCTGAAATAAGACACAAGYAAAGCCTCTCATATTCGTCCCACCGGTCTAGAAAATTACCCCCATCCGAAATGACAGGGAAGTTCTTTCTAAACAGGTTCTGATTGCAGACAAGTTGCAAAGAGCAATTTTGCTGTCACATTCTGCCGAACACAAGTGAGCTCAGCTCAGCTATTTCTGCCGAGAGTACTCCGCATGTTGGCTTGCCGAGGAGTGAGTCCCTTGCAAAAGAATGCTCTGAAATAAAGCTTCAGTTCACGAACAGGTCACCGTAGCACCTTCGTTCTGACGGAATATAAACCATAGTGCTTTACAATATGTAATTTCATACTCTGTTTTAGTGTTTGGTTTCTGTTTCCTAGCTCTATGTCATCTCAAGTGGCTGAATGGGCTAAAGCCGTCGAATACAATTTTCTCCATTGACTTTTAGGGAAATTCAATTAAGTCTTAACGGCAGTGAGACATGAACTGACCCTTTCATGATTCCTGACCTCATTTTTAACCTTACTAAAGCAGGTCAGAGATGCTCAGCAGCACAGAGACAGGACAGGGAAAGCTCTCGGCTCTGGTTCTTATTTCTGAATCACTCTGACACTAACATCTTTAGAAAGAAAAAAATAAAGGCATGCTTCGATTATATATGACTAAAATATGAATGTGAAAGTGCACAGATTAATCATGGAAATAAATTAATATCATGTAATAAATCATTTWAAAAAAGCAAATAACATAAAAATGACATAAGAAAATGACTTAATCCTAAAAAAAAAAAATTAGATGTAAATAAAATGATTGATTTAGGAAAAATTGTATATTTAATTAAATGAACCATCTGGAAAAAAACTCAGGTCATATGTAAAAAAAAAATAGAAAAGAATGTAATTTATGTAAATAAATTCCACATTAAAATAAAATCTGTCTGAAAACACTCCATGTGAAAATTAATGAATTGTTTAAGGAAATCATGTAGAAATAAACAAATTGGGGAAATTGTGTGTATGAAAGTTGTGAACCATGTGTGAAACATAACACATGCTTCCCAAAGGAGCATAAACGTGCACGTGTTGTTCCAGGGTGTACATCTGGATTGCGAATCTATGCAATGCGTAAGCCCTGGATAAGAGGTAAGCAATTATTATTAGATTAATAAAATATCAAAATCTTTGATATCTTTGTCCTTCTTTTAGGTACGCTGTCACAGCTAGTCCTGTCGAAGTCACTGCTTGTACTCTGCACAAAATACACACTGATCTTATCCATTATGTGACTGTAAAGATACCTAACTGTTCTCTCTCTCTCTCTCTCTATCTGATATCTGATATCACTCAAATGAGGATGGTTTCCATTTTGAGTCTGGTTCTTCTCAAGGTTTCTTCCATTTGACATCTCGGGGAGTTTCTCCTTGCCACCATCATGCCTGGTTCGCTCATCAGGGACAATCTGACAGTTTATGCTATTTTCCTAACATTTTTTTTTCTAATTTATATCAATAATGTGGCTTTACAACAATGACCACTGTTAAATGTACGTTTCAAATAAAGCAGAATTGAATTTAATTTAATTTTTGGCTTGCAAAATGGGGAAAAAAAATAGAATTCCATAGAATTCCTAAAGAACAAATTCTGTAGCATTTGTAGAAAGAATAAGTGGAAATCCTATAGCACTAAGTTCTGTATAGGGAGAACAAATGAGTTCTACGGATGTCCATTGTCTTTTATCTGCAGCGACCTGACAGGGAATTGAACCCATGACTCAAAAAAAACAAGAAGAACGTCTTTTGAACCATTGTCACCAAAATCATGTGATAATGGGAAGAAAAATGCCAACAATGCACCTTGAAAGCAGTAGAATGTAAGTGTAACAATTTTACAGTTCATCTTAACAAATCCATAGGCAGATCACACAAGAGCCATGAATGGCTTCCTGCCAGAACCTGTAATAATATGGTGCACTGTATGTGTTTTTTTAGACAATGTACTGTATAATCCATTAAGGGGCAGGTGTGGCTCGATGGTTAAGGTATTGGACTGCTGACCAGAAGGTCCCTGGTTCGAGCCTTGATGCTGCTGGGTTGCCTCAATTGAGCAAGGTCCTTCATCTCCAAGTGCTCAGATACAATTGGGCRTTAAGCAGCCTGACCAGTGGCGGCTGGTGCAAAAAAATTTGGGGGGGGGCGGTGCAAACAAAATTAAAATGAAACTTTTAATACTCGCCTGTAAATAGGCATTTATCAGGTGATTATGCGGTGATCATTACTACTAGCATAAAATAAAGGCCTGACTCACATCGCATCCAGTCAGCAGCTCCGCTTGCCATAAGAAGTGCTGGAAAAGACTTGTTGAGAATGGTCCAATCACATGAGCCCAAATATTTAAAAACAATATGATTCGCTAAGAACAAAAGTGGGAGGGTTCAGGGCGCACAGTGCTGCGCCCGAAGGATGATTTGAAAAGATCCAATCAGAGCTCAGCCTCAAGTCACAAGCTTTTCAAAGATTTACGCGCCTACATAGACACTCGTTTGTCCAGCGCCCGCGTACACGAACACAAATGAACGTAACACAGTTTAGATTTTTTTAATTGCAAATAAATTATATTAAGAAATACAGCGGAATATTGTGACTAAATGACTTTATTTCATTATTAAAATAAATAATTGTTATGTTAAATAATGACATGTTAAAGTAGCATTCTTCTCTGCCTAGCTTTAAGGGGGACGGCGCCCCTGCGCCCCATATTGACCGGACGACACTGAGACTGACCCTGTAAATAAATTCCTCACCTGCTGACACATCGACAAAAAMAAMCAACCAAATAATCCRTTAAAGACTGAGCAACAGTTTTTACATTTTTGGACAAAGCTTTTTGTAACTTGGAGGCCTTTTTAAAATGAAAATTAAAATGGTGCATGAATAAGATTAATTTAAATGACTGACTTGAAAGCATGACGTATAAACAGTACAAGTACAAGTTTAGTAGAGCGTGCATGTCTTCTCAGAAATACCCAGAACCTCACAAGTCCTGTTGCAGGTTTATTGAATTCTATAGAACGAGTAAACRTTCTATAGAATCCCTTTGATGTCTATATTTCTCTCACTCACTCATAATACCGCAATACAGGGTCACAGGAAGCCTGAAGCCTATCCCAGGGAACCTGGACGGGTGCCAATCCATCACAGCCCACACAAGCACACACACATTCACACACTCACTCACACACTACGGGCAATTAGCCTACCTTGCATGTCTTTGGACCCAGAGTACCCAGAGGAAACCCACACAGCACACAGACCCGAGGCGGTAATCAAACCCTGGAGGTTCGAGGCCATGATGGCTCAGGGTCTCTAKCATTCTATATAAATTCCTTAGAAYATTTTAAGAGGATGTTAAAAATACAGCTGTGTTCATCTACTGTCTGTTTRTGCCTGATCTTGTTTATTGCGGTCTGAACAGTGTGGTCTRTTTGAACCGTCCAAATGATAAAGCAGACTGCATTTCATGCATATACTGTATACTGTATACCTTGAAGTACTGTATGCTGCATCAGGGTTTGCCTGTGTGTTAAGGCATCTGTGAGATGTGTGTGTGTGTGTGTGTGTGTGTGTGTGTGCGTGTGTGTGTGTGTGTGTGTGCGTGTGTGTGTGTGTGTGTGTGTGGAGACTCACTGTGCGTGTAGGCGTAGAGGAAGAATCAGTGGAATTCATTAGCATGATGACCTCAGTGGTGGCTGGGGTCACATCGACTACAGTAGCATGGATTGTCCTTTTTTCTTGGCTCCAGTGATGAGGTAAGCTTGGCTGAGTTAAAAGACGATGATTAGAGGGAACTGAGGATGCATACAGACCGCAGACATGTACACAGTTCACGCTAGTGAACACAGGAGGCTGCATTCAAAGGTCACGTTCGAACACACATAATATGAAGTAATACAAACGCACACTTTTTCTCTGTAAGATTTTGTATTTCAGTCTTGCATTTGGACTTATCTTGCCATCGATTAGGCATTTAAATGGGTCATTGACCTAATGCTCACTTTTGTGGAAATGGTTGGAATAGATAGACACACATTTTTTACCAGTTTGTTAGCATTCATTGGGATCCAGACCCTGATTTATGACATACTGCCGGGCCCGGGAAAATTCAGAACGGTCAAATTATTGGCATCAAGCTATAAAAAAAAACAACTAAGGAGATTTAAAAAGACTGGAATTGGGTTAAGAACTGTCCAACACATTATTAAAACCTGGGGAAATCTTGCTGAACCATCAACTTTGTGGAAGACATGTGGGCAGAAAAAAAAAAAATCATGAACGGGGATCACTTAAACGCTCGGTGAAGTTGCAGTGTAAACAATAGACAGTGGAAATCACAGCTATGTTTACTTGAAAAAGTAAGTGCATTTCCAT
>QMIH01001583.1:6012-47413 GCA_003987875.1 Clarias batrachus | reverse complement strand
GAGTTCAGGAGATTGTCTTGACCAGGACCACGCCCCTAAATGCATTGAAGCAACTGCCATGTGATTGGTTGATTAGATTATTGCATTAATGAGAAATTGAACAGGTGTTCCTAATAATCCTTTAGGTGAGTGTATAATACGTATGACATTTGGTCATTCTTCTCTGTTAGCTCAGTAGTGTTTTACGAAACAGGAATCTCTGTAAGCAGATACACTACCATTCAAAAGTTTAGGATCACTTGCAAATTTCTTTGTTTTTCTTTATTGCTTTATTTTTTACATTCTACAGCAATACTGGTAATTTCAAAAATATAAATAACACGTATGGAATTAGGCAATTAGGTAACAAAAACAACAACAACAGTCGTTTGTTATTTTATGACGCAGAGGTCAGCTGTTTTGAAACAGTTCTTACAAGAACAGTATTGTTGAGTGCATTTGCAAAACCCGTCAAGCGCCATGATGAAACTGGCTCTCATGAAGACGCAGGAACGCAAGACCACGATTTACAGTACCGCTGCTGCAGAGGAGAAGTTCATTTACAGTTACCAGCTTCAGAAATCACCAATTAACAAACAGCACCTCAGATTAGAGGCGTTATGAAGGCTTTACAGAGCATAAGTATCAGATCCATCTCAATATCAGCTGTACTAACGAGATTATTGCATATTTTGGGACACCTTCAGCATTGATTTACAATGTAGAAAGAAATAACAATCAGGAGCGACCATGACATGGAGTGTGAAAGTGACACACGTCAAAATACTTTGAAGATAGTCAATATATGGAGCAATAACCATTCAGTGTTCCTGGGATAGGAAGTTACTTAATCTTTTCTCTTTTGAAACTTTCACACTTTCACATCCTCCGGCTAGTTRGGGAAGTGTCTGATTTCATTTCTGTGAAATGTTAAAAAAGCAGAACACTTAGCTAATATCAACATGCCAGAGTTGTGAAAAAGTGGCACTTTATGATAGGGCTCGAGGGAAAAGAAACAKRACCAATCGTGTCTGCAGTATGCATGTCTGATAAAGATCCAAATGATGTAAAATGAATTATTGCTAGCATGTACATGGTCCCTCCAGCATCCCCTAGTCCGCCTACCTAAACCTGAACTTTTGAGCAACTGCAGTCAAGCCATCAGAGAACAACTGCCTGCATCTTCTGTATCATCTTCATGGTCATGTGGAACCATYCCCAGTCACCTCACACCATCCTCAGCAGAGAGCCAGAGACCGCCCTGTGGTGAGATCTCCAAACAGAAACTKGGCACCAGGATGTGTCCGACCGGTCCGGAGGGACGGAAACTGAGAAAAGACGAATTTACATCTAGTAGGCATCAAAGAAGAAAATGTTACTGTTGAAATGGTGATTTAACTATTTTATTTCTATAACACCCCATAATCTAACTTTAGCATTTGCTAGCTACAGTAGGTTTACTGATTACTACTATTTCATCATTAAACATGGAAAAACCCATCTACATAATGTTCTCAGGAAAAGAACTTTTCTGAAGAAACTCTGTTTCAAGATGTCATACTGTGAACTTCTTCAATCCGGTGACTATATTGTGTGCTAAAAAGCTTCTAGGATCACCATATTAAAACAGCTGTKTTTTACTGAATGGGAATGTTTATACATGGATATGGAAATTGTCATATCCATGTATAAACATTCCCATTCAGTAAAAAACAGCTATTTTAATGCATGTGACACGAAAAAGTGTACAAAATGTATTATACAATGTTATGACGGACCCAACCTTCTTGAGCCTTTATTATTTGGATGTACATGGCTTATATTCCACTATATGGTCAAAAGTATTTGGATAAACCTGTTAATTATGGGATACAGGTGTCCCAATCAGGCCTCTTAGCCCAGAGAAGGGGAATCTTAACTAACACATCTTGGACAATGCTACAGTATGCTACAGCTAAAGTATGCTTCCAACTCTGTGGCTATTCTATTCCAACGTGACTGTGCCCCAGGACACAAAGCAAGGACTATAAAGACATGGTTTGAGGGGTTCAGTGTGGAAGAACTTGACTGGTCCGCATCGAGCACCTTTGGGATGAACTGGAACGGAGGTTGCGAGCCAGGCCTTCTCATCCAAAATCCAATATCATAAATTTCCACAGAAACACTCCAAAATCTTATGGACAGCCTTCCAATAAGAGTGGAAGCTTTTCTAGCTGCAAAAGGTGGACCATCTCCATATTGAAGTATATGTATTTGGATACAATGTCACTGCAGGTTTGGCCAAATACTTTTGTCCATATAGTTTCATCCTTTGTACACTTTTCTGTTTCTGGCCACAAGCTTCAGGACCTTGACGCTAGCAACTCTGTGCACAAACTTTAATAACTGTCATATAGTTAGTGAAAGACTTTAGTTTTAAGCAATTTGTGGTCAATAAATGAGATAATCCTGCATGTTTGCCAACAGGCTAGGGGGAAAAGGTCTGTGGTTGGTTATTTGCCATGTCAATTGCTTGGTTCTGCAAATGCTGCGAGTTTGTCTTACGAGACTAAGTTCTCCCAGCTGGGAATCTCTTTATAAAACTATACAGTCAAAGAGCTGAGCTTGTTGCCCGCATGACTGCTCATTACAGCGTCTGCCCAACCTACGCCCCCTGATTAACACACACACACACACACACACACACACACACACACACACACACACACACACACACACACACACGCTGAGTTAGAAAAGCACGTAACCAATTTAGAAATTCCATTCGCCAGCGACTAGCATGCGATCGCTTCAAAACAGGATGACAAATCGACACTGTTGTCACCTGCTCGACCCCCGTCCCCAYGTCCCCCTGCCGGCCATCTCCATATCCATTATACTATATGTGTCTAATTATGAGCCCTTCTCTTTTTCGAGCGATAAAAAATAATACGCTTTCCTCTGTCCTGCCTTCACTAATGAGATAAGGACAAATGTGATTGAGTTTGCTTTTCTCTCTCTCTCTCGCGCTCTCTCTCTCTCTCTCTCTCTGTCGATCTTTCTCCCCTTGGTGAAGGAGGAGTCATCCATAGACTGCTTTAGTTAATTTAATAAAAACCCCATCAATGTAATGGAGCCAGCTCATGTGGACCGACGAAGAAACAGAAGCACTCCCCCAACCCTCCCCAGCATATCATTCCCTCTACTGTAGACGTGCAGACGAAGACAAGAGACAAGGAGAATGAAAATGGTGTAGAGCTGTGCTGTGAAATGAAATCAGTCATGACTAAGCGCTATCTCTATTACCTGTTCCCTGTTYGCTCCTATCGGGTCAGTAGTGCTTCCTGCTGTGAGTTACAACAGAAAGCAGGCGTGTTGGAGTAGGAGATTGTCTCTGTGGTGAGCTCATGTGTCTTTCCACACCTATTCTCAATTGCTTCACATACCCCCATTTCCATCTCCTTATCTATACACATCTTAACACATCTCTCACATGACATCTCCCTGAATTCCTTCATGATCTTGTGCAAAATTCGGTTAACATGCGAATTTTCTCTGGTTGGTCCATCACTTTTGTGTGACCTCTAGCTATCATATCACATAATGTAGATCATAAAGAGCACACTTGGAGTGAGCTTGTTCCTTTCAGCTAATGAACCAGCTGTCAAATACAGTAAATATTTCACAAGGACTAAGAAGATCTTTCTTCCAGAATTCTATGGCAGAGTTGATCCTGATTAGTAGGAAGGTTTTTATCCTGTATACTGTACAAGGTCACAGGGGGTCCGGAGCCTATGAGGTCTACTGGACGGGATGCCAATCCATCGAAGGGCACTCACATGTTGTATACACACACTACAGGCAATTTGGGAACACCAATTAGCCTAACCTGCATGTCTACAGAACTCAAGGAAAGCGGAGTACCTGGAGGAAACTCACCAAGCCTGGGGAGAACACGCAAACTCCTTGCACACAGACCCGTGGCAGCAATCGAACCCTTGACCCTGGACACTTAGTGGCTAACCACTAAGGCACCGTGCCGTCTAGTAGTTCAACCAAGATCATAATAATGATTTAAAGAAATGATTTTTATTACAGACTTAAAATAATCCTCTCATTCTGATACTTTATCATTTCTATAGTAACGGCTTGTTTGCAGGCTGCACATGGCAGACCTCTGCCTGATTGAAGACTAATAAGCAGATTAAAAAAATAAATAAATAAAATAATAATAATAATAATAATAACATGTTGTTGATGATAAAAACCCAGTGCTAGTGGTTGAGTGGCGGCTGAATTCTGGCGATAGTGCTAAAAAAGATGGCTTATTTGCAGCATTTTGACATTCGTAAACAAGCTGGGTTTTGGCAATCCTATGCTACTCCATTTTTACATGATATGCAGGCTGCAAAAAAAAGAAGAAAAAAAAAAGTCCCAGGTTTAGGCGTATTAAATTTGCACGCATCCTGTGGAATCTTTTCTATATAAAATGATTTTATGCCTCATAATGTTATACTAAACATTAACACATTTTGACCGCACAGGTTTCACAACCTTTGTTTGTATAWCTCCACATTTCCGTGACTGCCATCTGACCTCGACAAGTTTCATGATCACACCGATGTGAGTGAAAGAAATATTCCCACCTCCCACCACACAGCTGAACTCCCCCCCCCAACTACACACACACAACTATAGGCTGAGTAACTTGACGAATTATGTTAGAAGTCCCCTTTTTGGCCACATAAAGGGCCACAGTGTTGTTCTACAAATAGACAGTTAAATTTAACCCGCACAACTAAACCCTCCAGGGACATAAGAGAACTAGAGCTAGTCCCAGTCATCGCCTACAGTATAGGGTGGACAGAAAAAGGACACACAGTGACCCCAGATAAAAGTGATGGACAAAGCCTGTGTGTAGGTCTTCCCATAAGTGACATAAGCAGCTGTTTAGAGCTCCATGTAGAGGCCTGACAAATTTTCTTTACAGTCTTGAAATGTAGGTCAGAACCCATACAATCAGCTTTTTGACTTGAATTTACCATTGACGCCCTTCATGCTTCATGTGCTCACTGAATGCAGGACATGTTGTGTGTTTTGGGCAGAAAATACAGTTAATACATTGCAATAGATATAATGTTGTGCATGAGATCATCTGAAATGATTTCTGGCTCCATGAAACAGGAGTCCTGATGTCTGGTTTGAATGCAATGTTTGGGCAAAATTTATGGTCCAGGACTTTCCTGGATCAGCAGAMAAAGCAGGCGTGGTTCTGTGTCGGTTGAGACTGTTGTTGAAGTTAACACACAACAATTTCACTACGGATTTTGCTAACCTGATTCAGCAGGAAATGTGACTAAAAGCAGGCTTCGAGTGATCAGTGATGAGGGTCAGTTTGGACATTTAATGAACTATATTTCCAATAGCTCTCAAAAAAAGAGCAGTGGGGAACCCCCTTGCCAGACAGTTATGGTACCAAACTGTTTGTTAGGCTTTGGGTGACCCTGGTAACAAACCACACAGCTTTTTTCAAGGARCATTCCTTCCAGCCAATGCACAACCTAGTTTAGAGGGTTGAAAATACACAGAAGCATATACTGTATATCTATATCTATATCTATATATATACATATACACACACACACACATGCATAAATTCCATCTATTATTTGCCACTTGGGTATTCTAGGTTACTGTTGTTACTGATTGCTTGCTGTCATCAACAACGAAATAGAAATTCAGATGGGAACACAAGGCCGGGATCGCATTTGGCAGCAATAAAATGCGCTTGGAATCCATTAAATATATGCCCACCGTTGTCAACCACACATACTCCAACTGAATCATAAAGAGGTCTGGGGATATTGGATTATGTTTGACAAGGGGAAGTAAAAGAAGATGAAGACAGGAGGGAGGAATAGTGTCTCTTTGACTGTTGGGAGTAATAAACTGCCCAGGGATTTCCCAGCARTTTTTTTTTTTCCTGCTCATGGATGAAAGCGAACCTACATCCTTGACCCTTTAGGAATTTAAGTTTATAATGTATAATATGCAACATGTCGTTAAAAACACGTAGTGGTTTCATCATAGTGAGGAGTCAACCAGGAGTCTAATATGTTGGCCTTTCAAAGTCAGCCAGGCATGTCCTTGAATACCAAAGGTGTCTGGAGAAAATCAGGTTTTCTTTCTACACTGTCTCATTTCCAAACAATAAAACACATATACATAGGAACTCCTAATCCCCAGTTAACAGATGATTCCAGGCCAAATATGGTCCATGGAGTTTTGACACATTAGAGTATGTTGTGGTCATGGAAAGCAAACAGTGGACAAAAAATGTCCCATCTATAGTACAGTATATGTACAGTATAAGCGCAGCCATGTGTAGGGATTGTGTGTGTGTATTTGGGATCAAGGCCAAAATGGACCAAACACGACCAAGCATTTCTAATGCTTTGGCTACATGGAAACAGAGTTGTGGTTGAACGGGATTCCATTGGGGTCATTTTTGTCATACTTCTGAAGTATGTGGGTCAGATGAAGGGGGATAACATGGCAAACACCACAACTCATTGTTTGTTACTTAGGCACGGTTTGCTCGGCTCCAGAGACCACATGCCCATATTGACCATTTGACAAATATATAAAGATAAGGCCCATAATTGTGTATAAATTGTGGTGTAATATGACTTACATAAGTGTATATTTAACAGTTTAGAGGCTGTTGACATATATAATACCTTGCCAAAAAAGTCACACATGATAATATTTCTAATCAGAACCACTCTTTCACAAAATCCTGGTCTTGGAAAATGGTCATGCCATATAGGAAGA
Organism: Clarias batrachus; assembly: GCA_003987875.1. Lineage (NCBI taxonomy): Eukaryota > Metazoa > Chordata > Actinopteri > Siluriformes > Clariidae > Clarias > Clarias batrachus. Next base: position 40,621 of record QMIH01001583.1, on the reverse strand, counting down.
AAAGCTCAGTTGAGATGATACCCTGGTCATTCAGTATATTCAGATCATAAGCTGGCTTAATTTTATTACCACATGCTGCTGAGCCCAGATCTGACCTACTGAAACAACCATTTATATTTACTGCATTTGACAGATACCATTACCCAAAACGACATACATTTTTCTTTTTATTTCATCATACATCTGAGCAATAGATGGTTTAGGGCCTTGCTCAAGGGCCCGACAGGGGCAACCTGAAACCGTAATCACTGAGCTTCCTCTGTACCCCAGATCATACAGTAACACTGCTTCCAGAGGCTTGTACAGTGGGTGCATCGCTTCATGTGTTTCCCCTTTTACCCTGACGCACCCATCGCTCTGTATTAGGCTCAATCTGGACTCATTAGACCACATGACCTTTTTCCATTGCTATAAAAGTCCAATCGTTATTCTTTTTGGGCTGATCAAAATGCCCCATTTTTGGACTAAAGCATGTCCCAAATGGCAACCTTAACCACCTTCCAGGGTAATATCTTGGTTTGAAGAATGTGGTAGGTTTGGCCTGGCATCGGCCCTTTACTCATTTATCCATATGACAATTATTCCATTGATGGTCACTACATAAACAGTTTGCAAAAAAGGTTCAGTGTGTGTTTTGAGTAGTTGATCTACTTGATTGCAACTTTTCCTAAAACCACTGTATTATAAGCCAATACAGGCACTCCAAGTTTCCTTACACCTCCCAAAAATATGCTGAAAGGTGAATTGTTGGTGCTAGGTGTGAGACAGTGTGAGAATATGTGTGTGTGCATGGTACCCTGCAATGGACTAATATCTCATCCAGGGGGTTAACTGGCCTCATGCTGTCCATTACCATCATTTCTGTGATCTATGATGTCTCGCCATCTCTAATTATTAGCAATTGCTGTTAAAAACATTTACGATAGTCTTAGCAACCAAATGAACATTTTACCCAATTAAAACAGTTCCCAAAGATATTTGCTAATGACATAGTTCTGGTCTTCATTTACAGTACCTTTCCTACTTTCACAGCTGACTGTAGTCCAGTCCTGTTATGTTTATGGAAAGATTTTGTAATCCACAGAGACCCGGTCAATGCACAGCTGGCACCAGAACAAATCTACTGCCTGTGGTAACACACTTAATGAACTCTAGGTTGTCCTTGAGTATGGAAGTGATTTAAGTCATCACCAGTGGCCTTATATACAAAATCTGTGGGATAATTCAGACGAATGTTTTTTTTTTTCACCATCATAAAATCATCAACTGAGAGAACATCTTCTSGAAGAATAGAATCTGTCATCCCAGTACTGTTCCAGAGAGTTATAGAGTCTGTGCCAAGTTGTAATGAAACTGTCATGGCTTCACATCTTGCCATCCTTCTTTATGTTGGTTTTTCCTTTATTTTGTCTGTGCATGGAAATGTATGCATAGGTCTGTCATGTCTGGAGGATATGTAATGGTGGAAGGAAGAGAAAGGTAGTCTGAAATAATACAGGATACAGGCTCTCTGGACTATGGGATAGGGAAAGAGGAAGGCCTTGGGGTGTGTTTGTGTGTGTACTGTATATATGTGTGTGTGTGTGTGTGTGTGTGTATGTCTGAGACTCCAGAGACGTTGAAAGGACCAGTCTGTCTCTGACTCAGCCAGCAAAGCTTAACTTGGCATCAATAGATTCCCATTCCATGTAACATATTACTAATTATATTAATAAAACTCACCTGAAAAGCTATCTTTGGTCTGCTCCCGTCAAGGGCTCGCCGCAGTGGACCAYTCAAACCACACACAACTTGGCACAAAGGTACGCAGGATGCCCTTCCTGATGCAACCCTCCCATTTTCTAACCAGGCATGGGACCGGCACTGTAAAGCAGTGGCTGGATAGTATGGGGTGTAGCAACCCACTCAAACCCAGATTCTTCAATCAACAACCTACAGCCTTAACTACCTAAACCAACATTGCCCCAAGAAAMCTCATCTGAAGATCCCTAATAGATACTGAGATTGTGACTACTGCTATGCTAATACATTTCCTTGATATTAAATGTTCCAAAGAGTGTCAAAGAAAAAACTGTTTCCAATCACATTCATAGAAACATATTGATTGATTGATTGATTGATTGATTGATTGATTGATTGATTGATTGATTGATCGATCGATCGATCAAATCTAATCTTGGTTTGCCCAATCTAGGGAGGTGGGGGAGCGTTGGAGAGAACTCCTACAACTGTAGACTCACACACATTCACACACCTACTCAGGTCAAGTAGGTAAGTAGGCTCATACCTAGATGCCCGATTTTCGGTAGCTAATTGACCTACTGGCATAATTCTCTGCAATTCTTATGTTCTCATGCATACATTTACTATATAAACACAGCCATTAATTCAGTGGGATTAAAATGAAGATCATTTACGCAAGAAAACAAAATAGAAAATATAAGGAGCTAGATGGAACACATGTCTGACCTCAAGACAAGAATGATAGTTTCATTGTTTTTTGTGTCTCAAGGTCTAGAAGATGGCTAGTGGCCACTATTCAAAGCTGCCACTGGCACTTAAATTCCCCGGCACTGAAGCAGCCAAGAAATTTTAAGGTGGGTATGGAGGCCAAGCCCTGTCTGATTAACTGTATTTAAGAATGGACCTCACGCAGAGGAGGCGATGTTGGCAGACCCAGTCGCTGCTGATCGATGGACCACCAGGACATCAGCAGACACAGAGATGTTTTATTTCTGTCCCGCACTGAATAAATCGTGGATGAAGGCAGGCTTGTCCTTCAAAGGGCCTACAACACGAAACAAGTCTGGCATGCTCATAAAGCAAAAGTGGCAGGTCTGTCCGGKGCTCTCTCTGTTAAGATTCCTCTGTGGGGAGGTCACATGATCTAAAGTTACTTTAGATGCCACGGGATCATCGTGCATTTAAAGATTAGAGCGTTTTCAAGATGGCGCCATCCACAGCAATCCGGTCTCTGCTAATGTGTTACTGTATGCCAGCTGTCTCTGGTGACACAAAAGGGAGCAGCACATGTACAGGAGAGAAGTGGTGAGCAATTCAGGCTGACCGAGCAGCATTGATGAATCGTAAATCATCTGTTTTAAACATGGGCTATGGAAAAAGCCTATTGTTTTAAAATGACATGTACTTTAAGGAGTTTCGTCTCTGATATATCGGCCAATAATGCTACTTCATGGAAGTCCATTCTGCTTGTGAGAAGAGTCTGATCTTTGCCAAAGCTGTTGCTATTCTAGGCTGAGAGGTGTGCTGGYACAGGACTCACTGACCTTTCCGCCCGCTTCCTTTGCCAACTTTTGCGAGTGAGTTTTGACTCTGTTTTCTCTCACCAGCTCTCTACGGACAGCTGGCCATCGCCCGAGCACCACCTTCCCCTCCCATTCGAAGCCAAATATGTCCGTCAGTCACTGTGGCAACTGGCAGACATGTGCTGGAGCTCTGCCTCCCTCAGGAACCTCTCCACCTGTTCCCCACTGTGAGAGATAAAGACAGAAAGACTGAGTCAATGGGCGGAGAGAGATATGCAGTGATAAGGTGGGAAGGGGGGAATGGAACACACCMTAAATATGACCCCATGTACATCGAAATGAGGAGACAGCTGATACTCGCCATGACGCATTACAGCCGGGGGGAATTATGTGCGATCTGGTGAGAAGGAATGTGTGCTGGACGCGTGTGCGTGTGCGGTAAATCGCATTGGGGGTTAATGCTCGAGGGAGACGGAAATAAATCAACGGAAATGTGGGTGTCAGGAAGATTTGTCTGTGATGTCTGACTTCTTTACATCATCCTATAAACATCTACCTGCTGCTGTGATCAATGTGGTTGTGTTACAGATTACTGCATAGTAGACAGCGGTAATGTTCAGTGCCAGGTACAGAAAGAAACACCATAAAGACGAGACCGTTCTTTTCCCTCCACACCCACTCACTCACTCTCTACTACTACTATGTATTACTGCCTAAATTCACCTATGAGTGCACATAGCTAGCTTTGTTAATAAAAAATGTTGATAATATAATACAGTATGTACTTTATATCCCAAATGATAAAATATTGACAATTGAATTGCATATCCCCATGCAATTCAGTTAGGTACGTGTGATCGTCACAGGTTCACTGGTTGTGCTTTCTTGCACCGGACTTGATCGCTCCTAACCACTGCAGACAACGAACATCCCACAAGACAAACAGTTTTGAAGATGCTCTTATGCAGTCGTCTAGCCATCACGGCTTGCCCCTTGCTGTCCATCCTCATGCTTGCCCATTCTTCCTGCTTTCAACACATCAACTTCAAGAATGGATTGTTTATTTGTTGCCTAATTTATCCCACCCATCGACGGGTGCCATTGTAATGAGATAGCCAGTGTTCTTGATGTCACCTGTCACAAGATGTAATGTACCATTTATGTAGAACCAAATAATTGTGGAAAGGCCACACCCACGGGAGAGGCGACATATGGCATGAGCTTGCTAGTGTGAATATACCGCAGGATTATAATGTTTTTTTTTTCTTCTTTTTTTATCAGAATTTTTAAATTACTAATACAAACTCATAGCGTTTTGTAAATGCCTCACTTCCACCAGGTGGGTTCTAGCAACACTTTTTTTTTATTTGAACATGCTATGTTGCAGTTAAGTTATTAATCCAATTAAATCTGGGTTGAGTTCCTGGTGGTAGCACTGAGAAGTGTCTGATCCTTTCTAAATCTGTTGCTCTTCCGGGCTTAGGCTTGTGTTAACCTCACTTCGTAGGGCCAAGTCTATTTGCTGTTTGGGCTTCAGTTTCTCTCAAATCTCATATAACAGTACCGGTGAAAGTAGCATGAATTTTCATGAGGTTGTAAAATGGAGTCTAGCAGAGGTGAACATTGTCAAAGGGATCAAATATACAGTAGTTCAATGCCCACTGTCAAGGAGAGCAAAATTTCCACTAGAGGCCTTCGCTGTTAATATTACACTCGAGTACCCAACTAACTTGTTACTTGTTATATAACCTGTTAATAATCAGTTACATTAAATTTAAAAAAAAAAAAAAAAGGTTATTCTCTACCTATTCAGGCCTATGTGAAATATTCACAGCAATTTCTTTTAATGGTTTTAAATGATTTAAAAGAAACCAAATATTCYGATATTTATAATTATTAATAAAATTTGACAAAATTCTAAATGCAAACTTTGCAAGTTGATATTTGTGGTTAGAATACTAMAAAATGTTTGAAAAGTTTCCTGAACCGAAACTGAAAAGTGTCTCACCTACAGTAAGTGAAAAAGTGAGTTTTCAGATTGGATTATACACTATAACATTATTTTTCACAACACTTAATGCTTCTTATCTCCTGATCCATGCTCCGTTTTTTTTTTTCTCTAAATTTGCATGCACGTTTGTTAATTACAATGTTATGCCCTTTAATGTATAATGTAGTGTCTGTAACTCTTTTGAATTGAAATCTTTCACTGATCTTAATTTGTCAGTCACATGAAAAGACATAAAACCTGAAAAAGTGCAAAATTGTTAAAATATCGCAACATGAATTTGACATGGTTACGGACACTACAGAATTWTATGGGGAAAAATCCTTAATTTTACAGGTCATATGCTTCTAGAAGCTTACACCAATTTTAGTATCAATACTCTTCATCCACAAAAAAAAAGGATGAAATTTGCATTTATTATTGTTTGAAGCGAATTATTGTAAATAAAATATAGATCAATCTAAATATATCAAACATATAAAAGCATCTCTCCAAAACAGCTGAAGTTGGTAACATTTAAAGAAGCACACAAAACACAAAAAAAATTAATTAATTAATTAAAATTAATCTGTGCCAATACTATGTATGATTTGGCCATCCCATTTTTACAACCATTGTAGGACCTCTGGTCAACATTCACACATTACATACAATGTGGCAACACCAGTTAGCCTAACCTGCTTGTCTTTGGACAGTGGGAGAAAACCAGAGTACCTGGAGGAAACCCATGGGGAGAACATGCAAACTCCACCGAGGCGGGACTTGAACTCAGACCATGGAGGGGCAAGGCAGCAGAGCTAACTGCTAAGGCACTGTGCCACCATTTTACCTTATGGAGTGATCACATGTAGTGACTAGAATGTAAATTGGGATTTGACAATGCAGGACAAATATGACTAGCACAAGACATGTTAAGGAAAGCTTGAAAGTGAGGTTGCGACTTGTAATTTCCCACCTACAACAAGGAAACGGCATTATAAATGCATCGTCGTCCGCATGAAAATTAAAACCGTTCAGCTTGAGGTAGTCTTTTTCACTACTTTACATCATTTAATATATACTGTACGTAGAAAGTATTTGGTGAGGAAATCAAAACCAAACTAATGTAACTAGAAGCTGAATGGTCTGTACATTTGCTACGCCATTAAAGACTTCTACTGTATGTAGACCACCTTTTTTTTGTTTTTTTTTTCCTAGCAAGATCTTTTTTCTCAGGTTAACTGTTGTCTGATTTGTGCTCGGTCAGCTACTGTACTGTACCGTATGGCACTTTAGCTGTCCTCCATGTGTGTATTCGTTTTACTGATTTATGTAGGGTGGATTCAGGATGACCTCCTGGCTCACACTCTCAGGGGTGTTTAGTCTGTCTTGCTCTGATTACCCCATCCCCCTCTTTTACACCTCCTCAGACAGAAGGAAGAGTCTACTTCTCAGACATACTGTAGATGTCGCACACCGTATGAGAGCGAAAGTAAAGCGAAGCGGACAGAAGATCGACGAGTTATTTCGAGCAGATCAAACGGTTTCGCTTGTGTAGGGGATGTACAATGTGTGGATTAAACCGCGTGGGTGCTGACACATAAACGCCGTCCACCCACTGCCAACCCCCACTCTAGTACAGCTTCCGCAAACACATACACTGGTCCTGCTGGAAAACTTGCAGAGAAACTGATAACAGTTGCATCTCAGCATRAACATTTGGTTTTGTTTTCATTTCCTCATTTTCACTTTATTTTTAGAATTAAAAAAAAATCATGTGATGACTTTTAACAATATTGCACAATTTTATCTATGGACAAATAGAAAACTCCTGATTATCAGGTTTTGTTTAACTAAAAAAAAAGAAAAAAAAGAGGAAGTAAGGAAAGAGAAAAAATATCACTGACCTCTGAGCAACTTTTACAGTATGTTTGTTTAGCATATTAGTTAATTAGTTACTCACATTGGGGCCTCAGAGAAAGACCAGACACTGAAACCTCTCTTGGATGGAAGATAAGAGTGCATTTAATGATTAACCGTGGGTTGCATTTTCAGTACCCACAAATGTTTACATATTTGCTGGTAAAATAAAGTAGATCTTTTGTAACTACTTGTTACAGTAGACTACAGTTTGCCAGTCACCCTGAGAACACAGTCCACACAAGGAACCAGGGTGGTGGTAGCATCATAGGCAGTGGTGGATCAGATGATGAAGGGTCTGAGTTACTGATCAGAAGCTGAAGGGGTCAAGTCCCAGCACCAAGCTGTCACAATTAGGTCTTTAAACAAGGCTCTGAAAGGTCTCCGGGTAGTTTGCTGTCTTTAGGTGACTGTATCATGGCTGTTCCTGAACTCTGAACCAAGCTTCCTAAAAAACTTGTTCTGGAAAGTATACCTACGGTATGTGACAAATAAWATAACCTTCTCCTTCTTCAATGTTGGTTGCATATCTGATTAATCCTCATTTTACCTACTAATTTCGGTGCAATGCAATATTTCTTGTTGAGGCCTAACAGACTCCTGGGCCTTATAGGAACAATTGTCATCATAGTCAAAGTTAAATGGTAAACAATAATTTAACATCAATTATTGTATATTTCATTTCCATGTTCTATGAATCCAAAACATAGTTTAAGTTTAAGGGGTGAGTCTGTTAGATTAACACATTATTGAGACCTGGAAGGATCGCGCTGAACAAGCTTTCCACACACRCATTGTCATTGGGATGAGAACTCAGACGATTGAGACTAAACAGCTGCTTGGTGAAACAAATCAAGGAAACAGATTCAGTTCGCTAGGGAGAATAAAGATTCGACTTCTGAGCAAAGGAAAAATGTCATGTGTTCGAATCCCGGGTGGTGCTGTAACCTCTCGCAGCCGGAGGTCTAGAGAGAGCTGATTGGCCGAGCTCTCTCAGAGGGGAGGGATGAGAGGTACTTAGTGCTCCCGCATTAATCACGGCTCTACAGCCAATCAGGGGCGTCTGTGAGCTCACGCAACGGAGGGAGCGGATACCCCAATGGTGCGCGAGCGAGCAGTTCAAAAAGATGCGGTCGGCTGGCGTCACGTGGTTCGGAGGAAACACGTGATAGTCTTCGGCCCTCCCGGCTGAGTGGTAGTAGTAGCCTTAATGTGGAGCCCCCTAGTGACGGGGAGGAATTGGACACGACTAAATTAGGGAGAAAATCGGGGAAAAATCTAAAAAAAAAAAAAAAAAAATGTCATGTGGTCCGATGAGTCCAGGGTGACCCTAATGGGCATGTCGAAGGAACAAGGGAAGCACGTTGAAGCGATGCACCCGTCATGCATAGGGTCCACTGTACGAGCCTCTGGAGGCAGAGTTGATCTGTGATCTGGGGCTGCTTCAGGTGCTCAGGTCGAGACTCAACAATGTCAGCTGACGACCTGAATGTACTGAATGTACAGTACTGAATGACCAGGTTATCACATCTATGGACCTTTCATTCCTGATGGCATGGGAATATTCCATGGCTCAAATTGCGAAAGAGACGTTCTGGGAGTATGAGGAATCCTGTTCACACATGAATTCGCCACCACATTGTGCGCAATAATCAAAGCTATAGGCAAATGAAACATGAATATCAGCCAGTCTGTGGCTTTATTATTGTATTCGTACCACCTGGGGACGTGTGTGGTATAAACTCTGAATTATCAGTCATTTTTTTTTCCTTCAACGTCTGCGTTACAGTATACACATTGAATTATGATTTGAATTGTAGGTCAGGGTGAAATGTTTAAAGAGCGATGTGGATAGACATGTTATCTTGTCTTTTGCGTCTATTCACTCAATCCACCAGCTTCTTTTGATCATTTCTCCATCGAAATCTATTCAAACCCCAAAGTCATTTAATGTAACGCAACATACAGTAGTGCACAAACAAATTTATTACACTTTGCATTGCTGCCCCTTTTCTTTAGAGGGAAATAGTGAATCAATAGATATTCTATTACCATAACCCGTTTATGCTCGTTTTAGTCAGTCTGAAGTTTCTTATCGGTTCTTTTCTTTATATGGCCAGAAGCTGCACTTTGAGTGTTAAGAAGCTTTCTTGGTTTAGTTTCAGATTGCGGTTCTGTTCATTTTTTGACCTTATCATGCAGCGTGTCCAGTGCGGTGTGGTTCATCAGCCAGAGCTGCAGGACTTAGTATAAGTACTTCCACATTGTCTTCGGCGAAGTAGCCAGCGTGAAATTGCCGGGTGTTGATTTACGATCCAATCGGTCATGCATCGTAGCGAGCCCACACGTGTTTATTTATAAGAAGAGTGATGGAAGGAGAGTGTGTGTGTGTGTGTATGTGCGTGAGTGTGTGTTTATGTGTAAAGTGGGAGTCATGCTTCATGGAACGCCGTGAGCGTGCGCCTAAATGCAGAAATGGAAGGGTGGTTTGTGAGCTCCCATGGGATTCTGACCTTTTAGGAAACTTTTCAAGTATATCGAAATGTTTTAAATGACAAGCTCCTTATTTATTTATTTACTTAGTCTTTATATAAGAACAGCGCTTTAATATATGAGTAACCTATTATAGTCAACACACACAAGATGACCTTCTTGTGTCTTTTCCTGGCCAGACTGATGTGATAAGTGGACTTTGGATCATTTCAAATGCAGGACCTTTCTGCCACCTGCTGGAAACGTCTGCCAAGCCTTTCGAGTCAGTACAGTACAGAACTCTCAGACCATTGAAGGACATGTTCAGATTCATTAGTTGGAACCAGCTTCTGTTTGAGTTTAAGGATTTGATGTGATGGTTCAGGAGTTCATCCAAGGACTAAAGCACTGGATATGTTGCTGGACCGAAATCATGTACGTTATTTTTAAACCCTGAAGTTGGATATTTTCTAATTAAGGCATATTTCGTTGTGCATTATTACTCTCACTCTACAGCAATCTGCCATCTACTCTTTATTAGTGATGAGAGTCAGTGAGCACTCTATAATCGATCATCAATTCAATCTAAGATTGACTATTAATCTCCTTATTCCCACAGTACCAATGCGCATTTGATAGTTTGGGTTTTTCTGTCATTCAAAAACAAATCAAAATTGAGGTGCATGTATTGTAAGTACATCACCATACTGTAGGCCTTGGTGATTATCAGTTTTCCTGCTCTACACACTGACGGCAAAGTTACAGAGTAAAAAGTAGAGTACTGTAAGTAATCGTGGCCAAATTCCACAACACTTGTTCTGGTCAAAAATGCATTCCAAAGTTCACGCCGCACTAAATCCCGCTGAATCAACTTTGTATCTTTCATTAGTTATGGTACAAATCCAACTCGTTTCTTTCCTGGTTAGCTACTGTACATTATATGGCATGTTAGCGATATGGTTAGTTCCGGGTAGCTAAACTATGTTATGAGCACATGCAGTTATTAATAATTTATGCGCACATTTCTGCTACACAGCGTAGGCCCGGGTGCAAAGAACAACTAGAATTGCTGATCATCAACATTACATCCACTTTGTGGAATGTCTGTGAAATAAGTTAATTGAGTCCCGAAAAAAAAGAGACAAAAGGCAAGTTACTGAGAAACAAAAAGGCCTCTGTAATTTAAAAAAAACTAGTCAAACTAGTCAAATTAATATGCAATAAAATATGGAAATGAGTGTATATTTTATTCTCACCTTTCCAAATGYATATTTAGGACATTTTGAAAAAGAAACTCCAACACAGAAATATCATCAACAGTTTAAGCTTCATTCTGATCAGAACATGGCCGGCCTGAACATAAGTTTAATCTGACAAACTGTTATTACGGAAAGTGTTTCATAAAATAAACTCAGAGACAGAGCTGGATTTGGTTGTTTGGATTTCTTGTAAGAGCTACTCTATAATTCTTACAAAAGCCTTTGTATAAAACATTGACAGTGTCTTTGAAAATACATAGAAGAGCCTACTTTTATACTGGATAATACATAGAGAAATACACACACACACACACACACACACACACACACACACACACACACACACACACACACACACACACACACACACACACACACACACACACACCTGCTTCACAAATTGGTCAGAAAACATTTGCAAACATGAGTCAATTTTCATCACAGTTCCTTGCGTTCAATTTCAGGTCAAACCAAATGACATGAAATGAGGTAGACAAGTTAATCTGTACTGAAACTAGTGAAAAGCTAAAATAATTCTGATTGCTACTGAGCAAAAGAAAAAAAAAATGCACTTCCTGTTCTTCTAAAAGATCCCGGGCAGGAGGCGGTAAGGCACGGCGGCTGTGTAGCGCTTCCAGTCCTCGCCGTACTTGCTGCTGCAKCGATGCTCGTCACGGATACAGCGGTGGACCAGCAAGATTGTCATGTAGACGATGTAGAAATAGGGCAGCAGGTGCCCGTTGCTGCATGTCATGCAGTACGCCAGCGAGCCCAGCAGGTCGCCCGTGTAGTTAAAGTGACGTGCGGTGCCCCAGAAGCCTGACGTGAGCAGCTTGCTCTTATAAATGCCGCCGCCAGCTGAACGGTACGAGCACTCGATGTAGGTTGGCTTGCGGCCCCAGATGGTGCACTGACCCTGCGTGCGCCGGAACAAGTCCTTCTGATGGTTGGCCGAGCGGAAGATGTAGTAGCCCACCAGGCCGAGGGCGAGGACGGCCAAGGCGTAAGGCGTGGGGAGCTGGATCGGGTTGTAGACCAGGTACAGGCCCTGAAACAGAGCAAAGAGAAAGAAACGTGAGCGATATGTAATATTTGTGGCATAATTTGGACACATTTTCAAATGCATAATAGCTCTGGGTTACTAATTAGCAGTTAGCACCGTCGCCTTGCACCTCCTGGTCCTATTTGCACTCAATTCCCACATCGGGCCTGTGTGCATGTAGTTTGTATGTTCTCCAACGTGCTTGGTGGGTTTCCTTCCGTGTTCTCCAGTTTCATTTCAGAGTCCAAAGACATGCACATTAGGCTAATTGACATTTCCAAATTGCCCATAGTGTATGAATGAGTATGTGAATGTTGACCGGAGGTCCTACCACAGTCGTACAAATGGGAATAAACACAATGGTCACCATTGGCCTCCATAGCTTACTGATGTTCCTGGATGGATGAATGGATGGATGGATGGGACTTATTAGTAATAATTAGCATAAATAATAGTAATTGTAAAAAAAACTATATTATTTGAGAGATGCCTCATGGCAGGTGTCCAGGTCCATCCACTTAGGAACCTCTGTAGTCCAACTCAGGCCCGTGAACGCCAAAGGCGACCATTATATTTATTTTCATTTTTATGAATGTGGTAGGACCTCTGGTCAACTTTCACACACTATGGGCAACTTGGGAATGGCAAATAGTGCAGCATTTTCTATACTGTACTATGAAACCCCTAAACTAACGTTTGGAAAGAGCTTTAGCCTAATYTGCATGTCTCTGGACTGTGGGAGAAAACCTACTGTAGACCATCATCTGTGGGATGAAACCGGAATACACGGAGAAAACCCACCAAGCACAGGGAGACCATTCAAACAGACCCCAGCSAGGAATCGAACCCGGACGCAGGAGGTGCAAGACGATAGTGCTAACCACTAAGCCATTGTGCTGCCTTCATGAACTGGTAAGAGTGGAAATGTGGGGAAAGAAAAATATTATATATATATATATAGTGTTGTGTATACCATGAAAAAAGCAGAAAAAGAGAAAAATTGGGTTTAAGATTTTCTTCCGACTATGGCGCAGCAACTTTATAGTTGTTTTGAAAGCCGGTATCAGGTTACAAACTCAATTTGTTAGACCTAGCTAGCAAGGTTTCAGACATCTTTAGGTAGACTGAATGCTTTTACTTATACAGCAAGACCTTTCCAGGAAGTGGCTTAAGCTAACTTAGAAAACATTTAAAGTAAAAGTMAAAAATAATTCCTAGAATATTTATTGTTTTCCTAAAAGCAGAGGTATCAAAGAACTGTATGTCATGTACTCAAATTTTTTCGAAAAGCTACTGTAATTTTCATTTATATTTTTACAGTATCTATATTTTGTTTTGTCTCTCAGATCATATTATTTACAAAATTGTATCAAGCATACAGAAGTTTATAAAAATGTTACAAATACATTTTAATGGTTTATACATAACAAAAAATCATATACTGTAATTCCTATAATACAGTGGAACCTTGCATTASGAGTATAATTCGTTCGGCAAGTGGGCTCATATTCCAAAACACTTGTAAACCAAATCAAATCTACCCATAAGAAATAATGAAAACTCAAATAATTCGTTCCACAGCCCCAAAAAATTAATACAGAAAAATAATTAATACAATATATAAAGTAAAAATGAAACAAATTAACCTGCACTTTACCTTTAAAAAAAAGGTGAAATAAATCCCAACAGATAAGTGTTTCCGTTTGAGTATGCAGGCRCCGTGTATTTATGTGTGCATGTGTGTGTGTGTGGAATGAGCCCCTTCCCTCGCCTCGTCTTACACAGTAAAACTCCTCCTCCCGCCCCCCACCTCGATTTTTTAATTTCACAACAAACACACACACAACGGAAACACTGTTTTAACAGGAAAAAAAGAATGACACTCGCGTGAGTGCAGACTAACGGAATCACTGCTGTAAAGTAAAAAAAACAAAACAAAAAAAACAAATGAACCAGCACCTTACCTTTGAAAAGAATCGTGACAGAGCAGAGTTTCTGTRTAGAGCAGAGTGTGTGTGTCTGTGTGAAGATGGGGAGGGGGGTGTAAAGGCGAGAGAGTGTGTGTGTGTGTCTGTGTCAAAAAACTCGGCACTTGTAAACCAAGACATGCTCGTTTTTCAAGTCAAAATGTATAAAAAAAATCTTTGCTCGTCTTGCGGAACACTCGTAAACCGAGTTACTCGCAATCCGAGGTTTCACTGTATTTCATATGCAGGACACAATAGAAAATATATGATTTTTACATAATAAAAAYCATATGATTTCTATTTCTATTTAATGTGCACGATAGCACTTTGACTTCTGGTCATATTTTTCTGGTCCAGAAATTATCCGTACTCCCAAATGAAGCAGAACTCCAACCCGTGACTCAGTAGAGATGGGTGGAAACATGCCTCTATAATCCTACAGACGGAGCACTCGAATTTTAGCAAATCGAATGGCACTAGAATTGTAACAAAATCTAAAAAAAAAGAATAAAAATAAATAAATAAATAAATAAAATAAAATATATATCATATCGATGATCCCTGGTGATTCCCATCTCTATGACTCAGTAAGGGAAGACAGAGATTTGACAATGTTACTTTTACCACAAATGCACATTAAGTCCTGTAGCTTTATAAAGTGGTGTGTATTATGCACATACCTGTAGTGTGTACAGGAAAGGCAGCCAGACGCAGTCACCCCAGCCAAGGTACCAACCGAAATGATCGTGGCAGATGTCAATTGTTTTTAAATACCAGGCTTCATTCCAGAAGAAATCTAACACATAGATGGCCTAAGTGGAGAAGAGAGATCTATCAGACRCAGTACAGACGCGGTACATTCCAGGAAGCAGGAAAAATATTACATGGTGATTTCTGATAGAACTGAACTCTCTCAATCATTCAGTCTGTAATACATTAACACTAATCAACGTTAACGCAATAGTCCAGTGGTGGCATMACAAGCCACAAGCTGAAAAATCTATTTAGTAGATGAAGAATCATTTCTTTTAAATGTGTTTATTTATCAGTATGTATCTTAAAGGTACATTCCTAACATGCAAATTACACATAGGTACAAAATGGATCAAAGTATTGCAGTATGTGCRGCAGGCATTTTGGATTAGGCATGAATGATTCGTTGGAGGTTCGAATCTTGTTTCCTCCGACAGTCCAGAGACCTGCGTTGTAGGCGGACTGGGGTTTCCAAATTGCCCGTAGTGTATGACTGTATGGCTGTGTGAGTGTCGCTGTGTGTGTTTGTGCCCTAAGTTTCCTTCAAAATAAGCTGCATAGACAATAGGTTAAATTAAATCCGCAGCAATCTTTCATAAATATTTGCCCCCTTGAACATTTCCACATTTGGTAGTGTTTGAACTTGGTGATGAAATTGTCCTAATCGCAATCATATAAATATGAAATCTACACAAAATAGCTTCACTTGTGTGTTTGGGTGGGGTTAATATAGTTTGAAAAGCCCTTCTATATTCATATTCTATACTGTACTATGAAGCCCCTGAACTAACTTTGGCATAACTATCGAATTCAATTAATCCAAAGAACTATTTAAATTTAGGAACTGAAAAACAGAGGCCCATGGGCCACATGAATGCTCCATATAAACTCTGCAACCATGAGATACATTTTAATCACAGTTTAACAACTGTCCTTAGATCTGCAAGAGAGTTTAMTTATATCTCCTTTTCTCATTKAATAGAAAAAACTAAACGTCAATACTGCCACTTAGTGGTAAAAACGCTCACTTGCAGCACGTTGACCAGGATCATGGAGTTAGTCACATGTCCGTAGAGCTCCTGTTGTTTGGCAGCGTAGGACAGGTTAATCAAAGTCCAGGCGACGATCCCGGGCCGACCGTTGAAGAAGAGCTTGAAGTCGAACCATTTCCCGATGCGCGGATTGAACTCGATGCCCATCATGAAGTCGTAAAAAACGTTTCCTGTGAATTTGCTGCACGACAACGGAACGGTCAGGTGATAACATGGTGCGGTGTGGAATGGAATGCAAATGACTAAGATACTGGTACTGGTACTGATACCAGTACTTACCAGTCTTCTGGGTTGGTGGGGAACAAGTAAGCTTTGAAAAAAGCGAACATGGAGACGGTGTAGCCCAGGATGTTGGTGCACCACAGCAGCGGGATCCAGTTGTCAAAGATGATGGTGGGAGAGAACAAGTGGAAGTGATACGCATTGGCYGCCCATAAAGCGTGCGTTATAATCCAGCACTGCAAGCCGTTGATCTGATACTTATTAATCAGACCTGAAAGAAGGAAAGCAGCATGTGTGTATTACGTTTTAACTCAAAGTTCCACAGCGAGGTGAAGTTCTCCATTCTGATTAGTTTAAAGGTGTTTAAAGAGTTTTTTTTTTTAATCACAAAGACAATATTTCAGGCTGAAAGGTATGCAGTAATCTTCGCATTTTAATACATTATGCTTAATAAACTAAATGAAATATGAGTGTAATGATGGTTTTATTAGCATTTTTGGAAAAACGTGTCTTAAATGGCCGTTGTTTATAACAGTCAGAGATAAAGCTATTCAACACAGGAATCAAGTCTGCCTTCTCTGTAACACAAAAAGCTGTATTACATCTTCACTTATKTCAARCGAGAAACAAAGAAACAAAGAAACGAAAGGATGGAACTGTTGCTAGCTGCTATAATGTATATGATAATCATTACAGGGCAAAGTACACAAATCCAGAGTAAAAGCAGATATATCCTTGGTAAAATATTGCTCAAGTAAAAATACTCAAGTACTGTAACGGTAAAAGAAGTTTTTCTCCTTGAGAAAGCCCAAAAGTATGTAAATCCCCTTTAGTATCTAATCTATTAAGCTTGCATTACAGTAGCTTCCTGTAGCCTCTAAGTCCTAGTAAAAACACCTGCTACATGACTTAGTGTTTCAAGAAGGGAAGGCAAAACATGCAATTACACCAAATAGCCAGCAGGTGCTTTTTTTTTCACTTTAAATGCTACACACAACGCTGGTTACAGAAAACAACGCCATGCAGAAATGCAGTGAAGTAGAAAGTACGGATATCTGTTGTAGGAAGTAGTGGAGTAAAAGTAAGCCTCCTGCCATTCACAAAAGTAAGCCACGTTCATTCAAACAGTACGGGCAATTTGAGAACGGCGGTTAGTCTAATCTGCATGTCTTTGGAGTGTATGAGGAAACCGGAGGAAACCCAGTGAGGATGAGGAGGACTCCATGCACAMAGACCCGAGGCRCAAATCGAACCCGGACCCTGGAGGTGCACGGCGACAGCGCTAGCCAGTAAGTARAATACACATACTGTATGTGAAGACTGTGAATGTAAAGSTACTTAGTTACCTTTTACCTCTGACGATAACAAGCACTATGTTGTTTTGCAGGTGTTACTACTGTATGACTGTGTAAAAGGAATAGGACTCTTTGGGACGTGCTAATACTGGAAAATTATTATTTTTTCAGTCTATTAAAAAATATTGTCTAATAGTGTCTAATTGTAACTCATTTTCTGAGTTGCTTTTCAGGTTTATACTTTTCAAAATATTTATAAATTATAATCGCTTATTAGACAGACCATTTAGTACAGACCAACAGTAATACAGCATTGTTTACATGCTCTCAACTCAAAATGTCAGATTATTACTATATTTTAAATGCAAAACCTACAGAACCTAAAAAAATCAGTAAAGCTGGTTGACACCGAGGCTGTTGAACTCTTTACCTGCTGGTGTACGAGCTCCTTCCTGCACCCCTCCAACATAACCTGGCAGGAACTTGTGGGTAATATCTGGAATGCACATATACAGCACCACCTAGTGGAGAAAATGCAGGTGTCAACGTTGAAGGAATTATTTCCTGAATATCATTTTCCTCTAGACATAGAAAAAGCTGATAATGASACACTAATGAGAGGTTTCAGGCATTTCAGTGGTGTATCCGGGTTTCCATTCAGCAGAATGATATCTCTCAGATACGCGGTGACCTTTTTATGATGTTTAACCCTTAAAAACTACCTAGTGACATGCTATCTAAGCTCAGGGTTATGAACTTGTTCACCTGCTCTAATTCCTCCCTTTGTTTCGGTCAACAGCAATCCAACAGCAATTTGGCAAAAAAAAAAAAAAAAGAAGTGATTGCTATATAGAGTGGAACCTTGGATTACGAGCATAATTCGTTCCGGAAGCGGACTTTTCCCATAAGAAATATTGAAAACTCAAATTATTCATTCTACAGCCCAAAACAATAAATACATAAAAATAATTAATACAACATATAAAGTTAAATTAAAACAAATTAACCTGCACTTAACATTTTTAAAAAAAGTAAAAAATAAATGATGTTTTTAAAAAGACCAAAACATATCATTAAATTCTTATTTAATTCAATTTGACAAAAAACAGGGTACACTTAGTTATGAGCAATATTCTGCAATGTTTACCAATAAAGGAATAAGTATGGTGCTTTCTTATCTAACTCCTTCCTTAAAAATACTGAAACACTGTTTGTAACAGGCACCTGCGCCATTTCCCAGAATGCCCGGCCAAATACCAACCTAGAAACCGAATCCCATGACCCACTACCACCTTCTAGGTCTTGGACTTTAAATCACAAATATCTACAGAACTTCCAGAGCTTCATGACAATGCAAGACTTTTCAGGCATCTGTGCTGATAGATCGWTTTATTTATGAACGCTAAAAAAATCCAGCTCAGGCAGGTACTATCTGCAAAAACAGTCCCAAACTGGTCAGACTGGTAGACCATCTTTGCCAACTGATATGCGCTGATAGAAAGGAAATGGTGTGGGAATGAAGCTATTAATGATCCAACACAGACAGGTTGTTTTTCAGAAAGGAGAAATAATGCCAACAGAACATCTCAAATGTTTCATTTTCATTTTTTTTCTACCCGAGACGTTATAACTATATCGATAAAAGAACCAGTCTGTCTGTATGTCTAAATAAATCATTTAAAAACATAATTCTGCAACTACTGTCAAACAAATCGAAAAAGTRTGCACTTGCAAGAATGACGTAAGTTCGAACTCATTCGTTGCTTCTTGGGAGTTTAAAAGAGGTTAAAAAAATATCAACACAATATTTCATTGTAATGTGAACGTTTTTACCTGGAAGGTGACCCAGGCGGCGTAGATTTTGCTGGCGGTCCAGGTGACAGAGGGCGCTTGCTTCAGGATGCTCAGTGGACTGGCGTCTCCGTTGTAAATGTCCAGCAAAACTAAGCTGACGGAGCACTGGTACYGATCGCACGCCATGATGAAGAAGAAGACGATGAACGGGGCGAAGCAGAGCAGCAGAAGCACGCCGGTCAGCGAGAACCAGTCCACCTCCCTGGTGAAGAAATGGAGGAAGAAAGTTAGGGAACATATCCAGCTCTTGTTTATAGTGGAATTACTGAATGAATTATTTATCTTAAAGCATATTAATATATAATCATCATTAATTATGTAGTACCTACTGTCAAGCGTTTACATTCTCTTAACTGACACTTAAACTAGGTCTGATGTAAAATATAAGGAAGAAATATAATTTAGTAAATGTAATGCTTTTTACCCATGCTCATGCCCAATTTTAAGACCTTGAATTAATTTACCATGCTCTCCCCCATTGGCCCGCCTCCGCTTTCTTCTTCTCCTTCTTCCCCACATTGGTGCCACCGGGCCGAGGCTTATGGCGCTTTCGGACACCCTCTGAAGTTCCCATGGACTTCTAAGAAAGAAAAAGTGACAGAAACACACATGGTACAGGACGTGTGGTTTGATGCCGATCATCACTGAGGACTATAAGGACGTCATCTTTAGTCTGTAAAGAGGTAACCTCTATACCACACCCAGAAACCAAGGTCAAGGGTGCTGAAAGGACTTAGGACTTAATGATAACATGTTATATAATGTGCACTAACATCTGTAATAAAGAACTTGGCCAAAGAGAATGATAAAGACTGTTCCCACCCTTTCATGTCAGAAGTGTTTTGTTTTTTATATGATAAAATGCATTGATATTTGACAACCGTGATGAAATTGCATCACATCCAGGCAGAGTGGCTTGTGACTTTTTAAGGGCCTCTTTGGCATTTTTATTTGTACTTGTATGAATAAGAAGAGTGGGCTCAGGTGACTTAACACCCGTGTGTGAAGTCTAATGATCACTAATCATTATTATTCCAAATGACCCATCAGTTTTATTTTCTTTGGCTTTGTCCCTGTTATCCTCGGATCGCCACATCGGATCATTTGATTAGCCTGGTACAGGTTTTGCCCCTTCCTGTCACACCCTTCCCAAGTTTAATCTGGGATTTGGACTGGCATTGCATTCACTGGCTAGCTTGTATGAGGTTGTAAGATCCCAAGGACMAGATATGGGCGACCTGGCGCTGGTGAGGCACAAACCCCCACTCTTTAACCAGCAACTCAGAGCCTCAAACTCCTTAGCCATCACAGCCCTCCCTCCCAATGACCAATCACTAAACTCAGTACTTCCCAATGACCAATCATGAACCACGATTGTATTTTGCACCCTTTGAAAGACTTGTTCTTTGTTTTAAACTTCCTTCCTGGTGATATTTCTGATTGAGTTCCTCAATCCGTGACTGCTTCTTTCATTTTTATTTCCAAAATACTCACTACCGCAACCGCCATAACCAACTGTGATTTCATTCTATTGTGTAACAAAGTAAAAAACAAAACCAGTCCGGTGGTGATTTATTTATTTATTTCATTAGAAGACATTTAATCATCACTTTTGGAAAGCGTCTCAGCAGAGATTGCAACTACAGTGCCCAGTATGCAGTATGCAGGATGCGAGGACTATACACAGGGCAACGCTGCCTCGATCCTTGAAACGGCTCAACTAACTCCCAACAGTCAGGTTGTATTAACTTACCCTGTCCTCACACACCAAGTAGTTTTCATTGTGTGAAAGGTTACTTTGCCCTGCCTTGTCTTTACAGTCCTGCCCCTTGCCTATTTTTCTGATATCTGGAACTGCCAAGTGCCTCTGAACTCTGGTCACTGATCGACCAGCTCCTGCAGGAACGAAATTCCAGTCCTACCGTTCGTTGATAGTTTGTTTGGCAGTTCAATAAATCGGTTTAAGTCGAATAATACACCTGGGCACCTTTTAACGGGATGATGTCCTACTAGAAACTGACTTGAGATGTCACACTTCAGCATGCATTAGAACAGTTACGCTGAAACATCCTGGGATAGACCCTGGAGTTACTAAGATCCTGACCAGCATGAAGTGATTACTGAAGATGAATGAATGAATGAATGAATGAATGCATGCATGATTGCTATAAACTTGCACATTTTGTTGTTTATTGTAAGAATACAACTACATCACAAGATTGAACTGTTTAATAATACTGCTTTAATCATTCAGCCTTCTAACCCCATTTTGACTTATGCATCTTATGCACAAACATCAGTAACACACCTTATTAAACTCCAATGCACCAATTATTATACAATAAAACCTCATTCATTTATTCTATTTATATTATATATAATAGAAACAAAAAAAATCGATATGCATTTTATTTAAAAGAGGCCCAATAACAGTACGATCTTACAACTATATGAAATATTATTACTCACTTATCTGTAGAACACGAAGCAGAACACAGGCCTACCTTTGAACGATAATCTGCCAAAGATGTTGATGAAATGCATTGAAAAGTGGGACGGGACATGTGCAGAATTACAGCTCCGCCCTCACCTTGTTTACGTCCAATCAGAATGAAGCAAATAAGGTCTTAATTTCTGTGATTGGACAACGCGGTCCTGACGCCATAAGCGCCTGATGAGACTAGAGCCCGAGCAGTGCAGTACCTGTGTTTAGAGCGTCAGAGCTGCGCTACGTTTACGCAGCGTATTTGATTACATATAATAACTATGTTCAGAAGAAATACAGACAGGGTATAATGAATTAAATATAAGTAAACTTTCTTAATTACAGATATGTGGATATATGTTTGAAGTACATATTTAAAGCAAATGATGCACTTACTAGATCATCATATAATGTTCTAAGAAAAATTAAATACAACCTAAAAAATAAGTTAGACAAACATGCACTTAGAGTTTATAATAGTGGAAAAATTGTAGTCCTTGGTTTAGAATAAGTAAAATAAAACGTTTTGGAAAGCCTATGACACAATCCAACTTGTTATAAAAAAGTTTGAATACTGTTGTGAAACCTACTTAAATTAACTTTTGGTAACATTTTTAGATGTACAGTGTTAACATATAAAACTACACTAGCTTAGTACTGGATGTTTAATATAAATATCTAAACTTAAGTTTAATCATTAAAAAGCTATAGAAGCAAATTGATTGAAAGACCACTTTTAGATGTTAATCAAAAATATCTGACTTATCTAAACTTTATCTAAAGACTAGAGAAAATAGAAAGAAAATGACTGTTGCTTCTTAAGAGTTGTTGTACCTCTAAATGGATCAAAATTGACTATACATATTTAAAGCAAATGATGCACTTACTAGATCTTCATATAATGTTCTAAGAAACAACCTCTAAATGGATAAAAAGTGAATGAATGGTTTGCCTTTTTTTTGGCAAATTCTTTGACCTGAAAAATTCCACAGAGGCATGTACTGTAGATTAAAAGTCCACATTAATATCACATTCAGAATTTTTGGTTAAGCAAATACTTATAAGACTTGACGCTATCAGTCATTTAATCCTTTAATTCTTTATTATTCATTTTTCTTTTGCAAGTATTGCATTCCTGTTTGAATACATGATTTTTGTATTATTTAAGAACATTATATGGATTTGTTTCTTTATCCTTTATGTTACTCAACAAAATCTACTAAGCACCAATAGTCTTTTTTTTTTTTTTTAAAAGAAAGTGTTTGTACAAAATCTATTTTTAAAGATTATGCATCTTTTGGCAAATAGAAAGTATTAGAAAACCGTTGCCAACTGCTGGCAAATTGTTTGACCTGAAAAATTCCAAACACATGAGGATGAATTAATATCACATTCAGAAAAATGATGTTTATAGTTTAACTACTTATAAGAATCAAAACTACATGAATAAAATGTGATATATAGATTTCTTGAAGCTAACAGTTATTTATGTTTTCATTTTTTTTCATTTGTTATTCATTTTCCTTCTGCAAGAATATGCATTTGAGTTTGTTCAAAAGATCGAATTAGATGTTAGTAAAGACGAATGTAGGGATTTATTCCTTTAGGTTAAGAAAATCAACAAAACAGCAACATTTTTGTGTTTTCTTTAAGGAAAGTTTTTAAAAATATCTTTTGGCAAATAAAAAAAATGAAATTACATTATGTGTATTTTGGCAATTACAGTAGAAGGTTTTATAAAATCGTTGGCAATTGTTGGCAAAGATTTCACAGTGGCATGAGGATTAAAAGTTTGCATTAATATCACACTCTGAAAAAAAAAAGAATTCAACTACTTAGAAGACTTGACAGTACATTCAGAAATTGTTCTATAGTCCTGAAGCTATGAGCTTTAAGTTTAAGTTTTCATGAGTAAAGTTTAGTACAATATTTGTTTGATCTTTTGGCAGTAAGAAAATATTACTATATTGATTATTTACCCAACACCCATCTGTAGCATTTTAATTATTTATTTCGTCTTAACGTTTCGTTATTTGTAAATAAATAAATAATGAAAAAGTTCACATCAGTTTTCCTAAAAATATCAATTTCAACACTGGAACCTTGTCTCCAGGGGGCGGGGTTTAAAAACCCGGAAGTGACCTCGCAAGAACAGTGAGAGAGGCTCGCGCGCTGATCTGCTCGTGCAGTTAATAGAGTTTGTTGTTCAGTTTAACACCATGGGGCGGAAAGTCACATTAGCAACCTGCTCTCTCAACCAGTGGGCTCTAGACTTCGACGGCAATTTACAAAGAATACTGAAAAGTAAGTTGTGTTTTTTAAACGTTTACTTTCGGTTTGGAAGTAAATGATTGATTGCAGAAGTTATTACAGTAGACAAGAGCAGCATGTCCAGGGCAGGGTGTGTTGTTGTGGAGTAAATCTGACTTACTTTAACTGCACTCTCTGAAACAGGTATTGAGATAGCCAAATCTAGAGGAGCCAAGTACAGACTGGGACCAGAACTGGAAATCTGGTAATAACTTAATTAGCTCTTTATATTCTCTATAACAGAAGCTTTGGCAATAATTCAGATTGCATGGTTCATCTTAATGCACTTTGCCTTTTCTATAGCAACAACCCATGCACAGGATGAATGCATGATGGATACTTGAATAAATGTTTACTTTGAGGAGTTTTCTTTGATGTACCCAACCCCTCTATTGTTGATTAATTTCACATTAGAACATAAATCAGTATGACTTGTGTTATAACTAATAAAATAGCCCACCTTTGCCTGAATGAGCATTTAAATGATTTGAAAAAATAAATAATGTCACATAATGTCATCATAAGTGGGAGTGMCCTTCTGCAATTAATCATTATTCTTTAATTACTACCTATTAATAACTATTCAATGCAATTTTATTTTATTTGTATAGCACTTTTAATAATSGTAATTGTCCAAAAGCATCTTTACACCATCAAATTATTATTATTTTTTTAATTTCCATGAAATGTGAGAAAATGTATATGAATCAAAATGATCAGTTTGTCCCTGATCAGTGGAGGGCGACGGTGGCAAGGAAAAACTCCCTGAGATGGCAATAGGAAGAAATCTTTAGAGGAACCAGACTCAACAAGGAATCCATCCTCATTTGGGTGATATCAGATAGCAGGGATTGTTTAAACTTAAACATTGGATTGGATTGTCTGTGCCAGTGTAAGCCAGTGAAATGCCAGACTAAATGAACAAATGTGAATTAATCTAAAAAAAACTAAAAAAAAAACTAAAATATGAATCATGATTTTTCTCTGTGGGAATTGAGATCACAATTCTCTTACATGATTTTTATTTTTTAAACAGTAGTTCAGATGTCATGGTTTATCTTAATGCACTTGATGAATGCATGGTGAATACAACTAACCATTATTCCATAATTACTAAGTGCAACTATCTGAATAATGTGGAGTTTCTGGATTTAAACTTGGACGTAGGGTGTCTGTGGCAGTTTAAGTTTTTTTTTTAAACGTCAGATTAAATATGATGTACTGTAGCAATCTGAGATTGTTGTCAAGTAAATGAATGAGCAGGAGAATGCAGGGTGATGTGAATGCAGGGAAATGCATACAAGTGCATCGCTGTCATTCATGAATTATATTGGATGTACTTCTCAATCGAGATTGTGATTCTAATTATTCATTTTTATTAATCGTGCAGCCCTAGCCTCTCACCTCCTTTACCCAAAACAAAACAAACATAAATTGTGCTTTTCCATCACTAGTGGCTATGGCTGTGCTGATCATTTCTATGAATCCGACACACTACTACACTGCTTCCAAGTTCTCAAGGTGCTACTGGAGTCCTCTGAGACGCAGGACATTATCTGCGATGTTGGCATGTGAGTGTTTCAATTTCTCAATTATAATGTACAGTTAATTAAATTTCGAGAGTCAAAATTATCCGCACTCTGAGTTCTGAATTTATTTTCATTTATTTTTAAAAAGACAAATAAATGTTGTCAATTAGTCAACAAACTTTTGTATTCCCTCATTAAAAATTGTTTTACATTGAGCTGTGAGCCAGGAATGCACCGCAATCTTCACTTTTTCATCAGAAGCGAGTCTTTGTCTTTGTAGAGCTGCTTTCGGAGAACCAAACAGGTCAAAGTCYGATGCAGCGTGATCAGGACTATAGGCAGGATGCTTTAACACCTCAAAACGAAGTTTTGCAGAGTGTGGGCAGATCACAGTGCTCTTGGGTAGCAGTTCTTTGCATTTAATTTGAAGTTTAGGCTCCAGCTCTTCAATAAGCATCTCACTGTCACAAGCACTGTTGAACCTTTTCCCTGATATTGTTCCAATACTGGCTCTTTGGCTTGTAGTGATGAATCCGTGTCTCACCAGTAATGATTCTCTTTAAGAAACTTTCACCTTCCTTAGAGTGTTGGTCCGAGTTTTGTTTGCAGATATCCAATTGCTTCTGTTTATGCTCTTCCGTGGGCACGCTTCTCTTCTTTTGTGCGAATAACATGTGGGGCATCCATTTATGTTACCACATTTATGGATGAACTGACATAACACATTCACACCTGGACAGCAGTAACTGGGGAGACAGTACTCTTGAAAGGAAAGTGCTGATAAGACTTTCCTTTCAAGACTAAGATAAGAAGTTTCAATATAATCGGAGTGCAGATAATTTTTGACTCACCCTCGTATTATTCGAGTATTAGTTTGCCAATTAAAGATTTGTGTTTTCCCCCTCTACAGGCCTGTTATGCATCACAACGTTCGCTATAACTGCAGGGTCCTGTTCCTGAACAAGTCAGTCTTTGGTATTGACAAATCAAATAAGTATAAAAGTCATATTTATTTAGCACCTGGTATAGTTTTGACATGATCATGTGGAAAAACTGTAAATACTGTCAGAATTAGTGAAGGTGAAATCTGCTTTTGTTTTTGTGACAGGAAGATTTTATTGATCCGGCCCAAAATGCATCTGGCAAATTATGGCAACAACAGGGAGTTTCGCTGGTTTTCTCCTTGGAGCAAGCCCAGGTACATGAACACCTCAGTGTCCTCAAGTTTTCCAGAAAATCAGTCATGATTAGAGATTAATGATTTCAGTTCAAGTTTGTAGGAGGATGCTTAATTTTTTAAATAATTCCTGATTAATGATTTTCTTCTGCTCTGACATCACAGAGGAACATTGTTAGGATTTTGCTGTTCGTGTTAAATATAAGAGAAAGAGCAAGGGTTTCTTTTCTTAATTAAAATTTTGTGAAATTGAAGTAGTGGACATGTAGTTGATGCAAATGTCTGACTCAAATTTCCAGAATGCAATGCAGCTACAGTACTGCAAAAGTGCTGAGTCACCCCTCATTTCTTGCCTCAAGAGTCGGACATTCTTGCATTGTTAATGTAAACTTGAGGACTAGTTCTCCTGGCGTTCTGTGTCAGACCTTTTTTGACTCTCATTTTAGTTGCTGTACCTGAGCAGTTTCAAAGGTATTTTTTTTTGTTTGTTAAGCCACCTATGAATCAATCATTAAGTGACCTATGAATCATTCGAGCATAAAAGAACTAATCTAAAAAGAACTAAACTAAACTAATAAAGATATGAACCAGTGGGAAACGGGTGCAGATGTTAACATACGATCAGGCCGGTGATTTTATACTGGTGATGCTAAAAGTTGGAAAAGACGAGAGGGGAAATAAGTTTGCTGCTGAGTTTATTACATAAACAACCAATTTTTAAATGGTATTTTAAGGCACTTTGCAGTCTATCACATTAAAACATGTTTTGTGTAATTTACATCATATTATTACATTTAATATGAAGATGTGAGAGTTTGATGGGTTTCCTCCGGGTACTCCGCTTTCCTCCCACAGTCCAAAGACATGTAGTTTAGGTTAATTGAGTGTGTGAGTGTGTGTTTGTGTGTGAGTGCCCTGCGATGGATTGGCACCCTGTCCAGGGTGTACCCCGTCTTGTGCTCTAAGTCTCCTGGGATAGGCCCTCTGTGACTCTGGATTAAGGATTAAGCGGTATAGAAGATGAGTGAAGAAGTGAGGGGTGGCTCCAGATTTTTTTCAGTTCTGCATCATACAGGAGAGATATTCTCTAAGACAATGATGTTTATGGCAGGATTAGCATGACCGCTACTTCAGATGACATGTCAATCATTAATAAACAGATTGTTCAGGCTGGATTTTTTTTTTCTTTAAAACTGTCTTTTCTGCCTCCATTATAAGCAGCTCTACTGTGCTTCATATCCACAGACATGTCGAGGAGTACTTTTTGCCAAGAATGATCCAGGATGTGACAGGACAAGTAAAACACTTCGCTTTACTCCACCCTAGATATGTGTTAAGAAAGAAACAAGTTAGAGCACAAAAGATCCTTTCTCAGATGTCTTCCATCCCTGTTTGGGAACAGACTTTTATCCMCACCTTGGCCTCAAGTACTAAATGAAGCTAAATTTAGCATGCCAGTTTGATCACTGTTGATGTACGGGACCGCTCCTTTGTAAACATGGTTTGAGATTAATTTACTGTTTAACAGTTTACTTAATTTTTATGGAAATGTTCAGATCTTTTTGTAATAATCATTTTCTCTAGGTGACCGTCCCATTTGGTGACGCAGTCCTGTCCACTAAGGACACATGCTTAGGAAGTGAGATCTGTGCTGAACTGTGGAATCCCAGGAGGTACTGCACTTGAGGTCTACACAATGTTAGGCACGACTGCCATCCAGAATTTGAAGGCTAGATTAGACATGACCCAACAACATCTCATTCAAGAAACACAATGATCTCACATTTATCATACACATTAATCTATATATATATATATATATATATATATATATATATATAAACTGTTCTATTGAACTTATTCTATTGAAAAAATATATAATGCTTAAAGGGAGAAACAACAAAACAGTTAATTGATCACTTTTTAATTTGTGTTCAAAAGTAATTATCATTCAACTGCCATTAATTAATTAATAAATAATAGTGTGTAGACTGCTTGTATAACAATCAGCCAGAAAAAAAGTCTCAGTCAGACCTGCATAATCATATTTGACTATTAAAATAAAAGAGCCCGGTCATAAATATTGTATGTGAACATTAAATTCCTTGTTACAGTTTGTAACATGTTAATGAAGGTGAGATCGGAGCGGACTCTTATGCAATTAATCATGGACATGTCACTGGGTTTGTCTAGAGTGTAATTAACCTAGTATTGTGAGTTTACAACTTAAAACTCCACTCCAATAGTCCTTGTTCTATGTTAGTGACTCTGTGCAGTTTTGTGCCTTCTAAATGACTAATTCTCTCATCAGTGCTTTAATATCTGTATGATCTGTATTATGTTTATCCTGTAAGTCAATGCAATAAATTTTCTGACCATTTCACAGTCCTCATGTGGACATGGGTTTGGACGGTGTTGAGATCTTTACAAACTCTTCTGCTAGCTATCATGAGCTACGCAAAGCTGACCAGAGGGTGAACTTGGTCAGGTCAGCCACCACCAAGGTCAGTTACACACACACACACACACACACACACACACACTCCTACTGTTAAAAGATTTTGCCCTGAGACTAAAATAGATATCATTCTTTTTGCCACTGATTTGGCCAACAAAGTGTAAAGACATTGTCACAGAATGCTAGTAGTACAAATATAAGAAGCCAAAATACAATGCAAAATATGTAATGTTTTCTGATGTCTTTTTATTTAGATTGCCATAAAAAATAAAAAAAATTCTAGGCATCTTACAGCAGTCAACATTGAGCAAGGAATAAAACACTTGCAGATCTGCAATCGTTATTAAGTTAATTAAATCGATTGATCAGTTTTTGATTCAGAATTGATTCATGCTTTTTTAATTATTTCATAAACTTGCAATCATTAAATGGAATAAAATCACTTTGTAGAAGACATAGCACATAAACAATTAACAACACACATCACATAATGTTGTATTAGATACTTTTAGCACTTTGTAATGCCTCAGAAACTGTGCGAAATATAGCTGTTTGAGACAAATCACACAAAAATCTAATCAAGAATTGCAATTCCCAAGAATTRAATTGAATTGCCAATCTACAAATTGTCTCCACACAAAGCAGACTTCCTGTTACAACCTCGACTTGAATTCATGTCTGTGTTTCTTCATGTTAAACAGTAGCAGTTTGCCATGAGAAGAGTTCTCTGTGCGAAAAGTTGTTCCTATAGAAACAAGCGATTATTACAGTACGAACCTGCGATTTATGAGATAGCCGCTTGACAGAAAGTCTAATYATAACCTTCTGAATCGGATTTGAGAAATCAACAGTGCTCTTGTATGAGCACTGTTAATAAAACTTTGATAGTATATTCCTTAGCGTGTGCTTCGTTGTTATTTTTTACAGAGTGGAGGAATCTATGTGTTCGCCAATCAAAAAGGCTGCGATGGAGATCGTCTCTACTACGATGGCTGCGCTATGATCGCCATCAACGGTGACATTGTCGCTCAGGGGACACAGTTTTCTCTTGATGATGTGGTAAGGGTCTTTATTAAAATGTATTTACACACGCACTCAATGAGCCTGTGTCTCTGCAATGTGGAGGAAACTGAAGTACCTGGAGGAAACCCAATAATCATGGGAAGAATCTGCAAACTCCATGCATACAGACCACAGATGAGATTTGAACCCCCAGCACTGTTTGGTGTGAGGCAATAGTGCTAACCACTATGTCACTGTTCCATTCTAACAGATAGTGTTACGTAAACTACAATGTAAGCATTTTATACATTTGAGAAAAGACACAATTCACAGGATTTTCTATGCAGAAAATATGTAAGGAATAAAAAAAAAAAACGGTTCAGAACATGAGAGAGAGAAATACTTTATAAACTCTATACTGTACTGGACTATACTGTAGTTTTAGGATTATGTGGAGCACCCACCGCAGTTGCTATAGAAATTATATCACCTTTTGCGCCACCTTTTGACAGATCTGTTCGGAGACGCTCTTTTGGCTCTGCCCTCAAGGTCGAATCTTGCTACTTAATTTCGGGGTCAGTTGAGGATAAATGAAGACTTGCTTGTGTTTTCCTACCCATTGTAGTTCCCAAACCAGGCAACAGAGGGCACCATTCATTACAAAAAGTTATTTTAGGTGTTTCAGTTCTGGCACTCTAACAGACGCTTTCTTCTTCTCTTTGTACTCATTACAGGAAGTTCTCACAGCCACTCTTGACCTCGAGGATGTGCGCAGCTACAGAGGGGAGAGATGTCACCCGCACATGGTAAGGTCCCGGTGGTGACCTTGCTGAAAAGTTCCCACTTCACTACCAAATACTTGTTATAAATCCTGCTGTTGTACCTTTTCCCCCCTTTCTGTAGGAGTACGAACACAAACCGTACGAAAGGATCAAGGTCGATTTTTCATTGTCTGACTGCAAAGACACCTTCTTGCCAACTCACCGGGCTGTCGACTGGGTCTTTCACACTCCCGAGGAGGAGATTAGGTACAGTCAGTCTAGTGCAAAAGTTTACACACCCCAGAACAAACATGATATTACATATCATTTGGATTTCTCTGATGCATTGTAGTGATAAAAAAAAAAAACAAACAAAAAGAAAAAATTATTGAATGTTTGTGATTCTTTCATTCATTGTCTATATCGCTTTTTCTGTAAAGCTCACCAAATTGGAGAACATGCAAACA
This sequence comes from Clarias batrachus, assembly GCA_003987875.1. Lineage (NCBI taxonomy): Eukaryota > Metazoa > Chordata > Actinopteri > Siluriformes > Clariidae > Clarias > Clarias batrachus. The sequence continues at coordinate 9,343 of QMIH01001583.1, read as the reverse complement.
GACCTGATGCAGGAATCTAACCCTCTACCATGGAGAGTTAGAGCGTTAGAGGGTTAGATTCCTGCATCAGGTCTGTTTGCATGTTCTCCCCATGGAGGTGCAAGATCACAGTGTTAACCACTATGCCACTACATTGCCCATTTGTGTTTCCTTTTCTGAAAATATTTTCTAGAAACATCTTCACCCATATTTTGCTCTCCTTAAAGTGCATCAAGTCTCTTGAAATTTTTGAGCAGCTTTTGGATCCTTTCATATTAGATCTAGAGACTGTAAGGGCCATTGTAGATCCATAACTTTAGGATTTTAGTTCTTTAGAAGACACAGAAATGATTGTAATTGTAAACACGAACGAATGCGCAACACAGCATGGCTTAATCCAAAAAAAGGCATGTAGACTATGAAAACTGAACATTTTATAATGAATGGACAGATCAGTGTATGTTGTTTCTTCCTGCAGGACATTTATAATTAGCTTGTCTCGTATGGTTCGAAACCCTGGAGCTAATAAAAAGCAATTACGCGAAGCGTCTCTATGAGAGCAAACGTCCGAGGTGAGAGAGGACCTGTAAAATACCCGAACGAAAGCCAAGTGTTGCACGCTAAATGAATGTTAAGTTGAAGTGATTTTATTAACAGTTATGTTATTATATTTAATAATCTACTTGCCAATAAGCTACTTGCTCAATGYAAACAAACACCTGCACCAATAGATATTCATTTAAAAAGCTAAACTGAATATTTTTATTTGAATTAGTTYATATTTTTACCGCTGAAATAACAGCGCTGAAGTGGATTATCAGATCTACTTTTTCGATTTCTCATCTGTGATTTACTCTCTGATTACTGAACAGCGAGTGTATTTGGCTGACGATGAAAAAAGTACAACTTAGCATAAACATGGCGTAAGATACTCAACCTTACAAAATTACATTTCTTTGTGTTAATAAGTGAGTAAAGATAGACAGACATGCAGACAGACATGTACAGTATGTGGGCTTCAACCTGAAATAATATCACAGATTATATTAAAGCTGATCAGCTTAGTTTTAGCTTTATACCTACTAACTATTTCTACACACTTTACACCCGTCACCAACATGTACTAACACTAGTATTACATAGTAGTAGCTGATCATTACCATGCTCTGCCTTTTCCTGCTTTTCAATCTTCAGATTCTACAACATCATTTGAAATGATTGAAAATATATATTTTTTCTTATTAACCCTTAAATCTCAGAGCAGTTTTAGGGTTTTTTTGCATCACTTTTTTAAAATTATTATATCAAGGCTTAGCGATTGCGCCATATAGTGTGTGTCAATTTTTTTTTCAGCACAACCCAGGCATTATGTTAAATAAATTTTACTTAATTTTGACTAACTACACACATACAACTAACCAAAAACTTGAAAAAAAAAAAAAATCAAAATCGATAAGAAAAAGAAAAGTTGTTGTCAAACACACACACACACTGATTAAAACTTATTCATCAGRCTAATTTATTATCAGACTAAAATTATAAAAACATTTATTCAAAAAATATGTTATATGTTATATAATTAGTAACAAAAATATATCATATTAACATGTAAATCTTATCCATTTTATTATTTTTTCCTCTTCAGTCTTGGTCCTGCATGTTGGTTATGGGACTACTTAAGGAGGAGTGGCCAGGTGAAAATCTTTTTATTTTTGTGCATTATGTGCATGCATTTTTATGCGTGTGTGTGTGTGTGTGTGTCCGTGCATGCCTTAGTGAAAGGTGATTCACTTACAGAAAGTTTTTTTCTCTTGGTGGTTTCAGGCTGGCTTTCTGCTTCCTCTCAGCGGTGGAGTTGACAGCGCCTCCTCAGCGTGCATAGTGTACTCAATGTGTGTACTCGTCTGCCAGGCTGTCCAAGATGGCAGTAAGTCTTACACACATGCCGTACGTTAACTACACAGTTGCATTTCCAGTGCAGTTCATATATTTGTCCTTCCTCAGTATCCACTTTACCTTAGTCATGTGGATCTGGAGCCTTTCTCAGGATCACTCAGGATCAGGAGGCTGGACTACACTCTGAATGGACACTAGTGTATCACATGCCACATGCATTCACAAGCCAGTTTTTCTACTGATATATTTCTGGGATGTGAAAGGAAACTGAAGAACCTAGAGGAAACGCACACGGTCATGTGGAAAACATGCTAAAACCCACACAGACAGGAACACAGTCCAGGGTTAATACGGTCATCTGGTTACATTTGGAGTTACAAAATGTATATTTAAAAAAWATATGCAACAGTTTGTAGAATTTTTCTGGGAAAAAAACAAGAAATAGTAATGGAAAAGCTGTAATCTAAATCAACAGAAACTTTGTTTTAAAAATGTTACAAATAGTTCAATGTTGCTAATATTTTTTATTGTAAGCAGACTGTATATAAGATACGTGTAAGTCTTCTAAGAAGATTGAGTCAGTTTTGCAGATATGCAAACCTATGMACTGGAATGCAATWTCTTCACTTCTTCACGAAAGAAACTAAAGCCTCACACTCATAGACACACTTTCCTCACAAAAGAGAATGAATTATTATTAAACKTTCTTTATACAAACTACAGACATCGTAGAGTTAACCGTATTAACAATATTAGTCACAGATTAAAAAACATTTTCTTTTACATTCTTAAATTCAGATGAGCAGGTGTTGGAGGATGTTCGGAGGGTGGTAAGCGATGCCTCTTACAGGCCTGAAGATCCACGGGAGCTGTGCAATCGCCTCTTCACCACCTGCTACATGGGTAGTGAAAATTCCTCAGAGGATACCCGCAGCCGAGCGAGGGAGCTGGCTGCTCAAATCGGCAGGTCAGATGTTTTGTTTTTCCGGGCCACACTGGCGGTTTCTAGTCCAAACCCTGGTTGCCTCTGCATGAGGTTATTACTTGGCTATAGATCTTTTGACAAGATAATAACTCCAAACCTAGTAAAAAAAAAAAAAGGTATACAGACAACAAAACAAACAGAACATAACATCAGTATTATTGCAGACGCCATGTGAGTGTAGATTGAACTTTGTAGCCTAAAGTACAGATCAAATATTATCCAAGTGTTCAGACAGGAAAAGAGTCAGGGCTCCAGGGTGCCAATACTTTTGTTTCAAAAAGAGAAAATATAATTTTGTTATGACAGATCTATACTGCAATACCATATGACTAAACATTGCCTGTTTCGCCATGAATATCTGTTGGAGTGCTGAAATTAACTTGAGTTTCTAATGGAGATGTCAGCGATTAATGGTCATTTGATTAATCGCTGTTAGGATGAGTTTCAAAACAAAACAAACCTCATCTTTAA